>JAPYZD010000314.1:39680-67945 GCA_030522725.1 Ichneumoninae sp. B BG-2022a | reverse complement strand
CGTTAACTGTACTTTTGGATGTCAGTAACAGTCGGTCTTGTAGGTTTGCTTCACGGCGCCGGAGCTACGTCACGTCGATTACTGGCTGTAAACATTGGATGTCTACTGACATATATATCGGCTATCGCACGATAGATGCCAGGAGTTACGTCGCGTCACAAAATTTTTCTGCCAGCAAGACTACGGCACCGGGATTCGAACCCGAGACCTCCCTCGATACTTTGTTGTCGAGGCTAGTACTCTAATCAGGAGACGAAAGTGATCGGTACTGCGACGATAAAGTATTCGTAAAAATTAGGCACTGTCTCTGCCGGTGCAATTAAAACACTGGACGATCCGACGACTTGAAGCCCAATCGTAAATTTTAGCGGTATTAAATTTAATTATCGTACGCAGCGTTGCTCGTGTATGGCTATATCGGGTGTGAGAATTCTACATCGCCAGAGTCGCATCGAATGACGTAATGGGATAGAGTGTGGCACAATGGCCGGTATGTAGGTCGGCGTGTCAGTGCCACCAACCCCCGAACAACCCCCCGGTCGCTCATTCGCCCATTCGCCCGTTCGCTCGGTTGCAGCCTGGCCGAAGCTAACAGCTCCGGCTCGAACCGGGCTTCGGCCTCGCTGCAAATCCAAGCGCGATATCTACACTCACCCACCCACTCTCGCTTTATCACTCGACCCCCCACGTCCGTCTTCCCCTGCTCGGGCCCACACTGTGGATAACCGCAATTTCAAGTTCAGTAATGACCGAAGCGGACAGTCAGCGGCCTCGCGGCCGTAACCGATCGGAAGAACACAAAAAAGGCCAGGTGGGAAAAAAGCAATCTGAGAATCAGCCGATCCGACACAGCCGTTGTCACTTCCGATAATCGACGGCGGGAGGCACGTGTGTGTGCAATGACCAAACTTGCGTTACGAAGCGAATCAAAAGAGGTGGGGAAGAAAAGTACCGACTCGATTTTACAATGGATACTTCAATCTTTGACGATCCACGGTGCGTCGAAAGTTATTTCATTATTTACGCGCTACTAGTGTGTTTGCAACACTTTTGGTAATAGCGTAGCTAACGACGTGCTTCTCGTTCTAACGCGGACGATGATTCACTAAAACAAAATAATAACCAACGGGTTTTTGCTTCACCATTCATAATGAAAGTTTATGACAGTCAAAATGAGAAACCAAGCTATATACCAACACACCGATGAAAAATCGAAAAATGAAAGAAAAAAAAAACGAGAAATGAAAATAAAATTCTTTACAACATCTTGCAGATACGACACCCGCAAATTAGTTTCAGATTGAAGGTTGTTCGAAAATTCTGTTTTGTTTAATTCCTAATGAGTGTCACAAGGCAACATTTTTTTTTCTTCGTCGATCCCAGTTTTGTGAGTTTCTCGGGTTTTTACATTCGTTTATTTGCTCGTTTTGTATCAATTTTTATTTGAATAAGTCTCGAGTCAGTATCATTTATTTGACGCAGATGCTGATTGCTGGCACGTTGTAAATGAGCCGGGACTTTAAATGAGTCGTGAGCTCTCGGCGCTGCTCCGTTTTCTTTCACTGTTTGTTTAAACCCGCGTGACGTTGTTTAATTAACGAGATGTTTTAATGTTGAAAATTTGTCTGGATACTGGCAGGGTAGAACGAGCGACGAGGCTGCTGCCGACAGTTCCTTCTTTATCATTGCCCATTTTTTTCCCCGTACCGCGCCTCGTAATCTCATCTCCAGACTACACTGTATATAATAGCGAAACTTTCCGGTGCTCCGAAAAACCCTCGTGTTTTTCCAGACTACATTTGAATCCCTCCTAAATGTATGTTCAACCTGTTATGCACATATACCTATTCATGAATATGTATTAGTGTATGAATATGTTTGTATGAAAAACATAGGAGATTCAAGCTTGTTATTAGTTCTCATGACCCACTGCAAACCTTACTCTCATTTTGACGAGATCCGAGTCTTTTAAAGCCACATTTACAAACGCAACTGCGCATTTTTTAATCAGACATTTTTAAGGACTTTTTTAAGAAAACGACATCGAAATTGTCCTACAGATTATCGTAACAACATTTATACCTCGTGATAAAACTTTAATGAAATTGTACGACTTTTGTGTATTCTCATGACGATGAACCGTCGGTTCATCCACAGTGCTTGTGCACCGTATCTACCGCGGGCGAACATAAATTACGTTTTGATGTGAACATTTCGCTACATTCACGGAGGCAAAGGGGAGCTTATTATCTTAAAGCTTATTATATTAGAAGATATTATCACACAATCGTTTATAGCGCATTATACCTTTCATTGTGCCTCGAGCTACGTACTGCGAGAAATCTGTTCTCCGAGTCAATAAAAAAAAATCTCTTGACAAAATTTTGCCAACAGTTTCTTGGAATCACCACCTGTGTCTTTTTCAGGTTTTATTACATTTTTAATTTTTTTTATTCATATTTTATAACCACATTTTACGCAATCGATGCGATATTTTTTTGGTTTTGTTATAAATACAAGAGTTTCAATGGAAATTCCACAGCGGCCTTTGACGATGTCAAGCCGTAAAAGCCGCTGGGCCCGATACCACCTGATTATTATTAAGCCTGGCAGCAATCAGGGGATCCTACGAGTGTGCTCGGTTCCACGAGATAACCTCATCGTTCCTTGCGTGCTTTCACAAATACCGATGGAATGTCCGAGGTTTGGGAAATCTGCGTATCCGCAAACACACATCCCGCGCATGCTGCTAGTCGGGCTGGCGTTCGATAAGTCGACACGAGCTGCGAGGGCGAAAGCTCTATGGAACTGTATACATGCCCGCACATCCCCTATGAATGAGCGATTGCCGAGCCAGCACGTGTTTATCTTAAACAAATATGACGAATAGCATTTTGTAAATTATGCAAACGATACATAATCTGTAATTCAATTTTTATTGTCTTTCGAAATTACGTCATTAACGAACTCGAATGTAGACGATCCGTTTCAGGATCGCGGTCATCGACACGAAAACCAACAAACCGTTATCGATTCATACTTTTATTTTCTCGTTCGAACCCACCGACCAGTGATGGTCCGTAAAAAATTACGAAATAAAAAATTACGAAATTTATTCGCATTGCAAAGTGCTAGACTGTCCCAGTCTGTCCGGCGCACCCGTTATGGCGCAAACCATTATCGCCGCTGGGAGAATTATTGCTCTTTATCTTACTGCACTGCGAGAAAGTGGCTCACATGAAAGGGCGATGGGAGACAACATTTTCCGTAAGATTGGAGTACTTTTTTTCATCGATAAAATTCGCCCAATTAGTTAATACCATTCGCACGGTTCGCGGCGTGTTTGGACCTCATCGTATCTTTCACATAAATATTCCCGTGACGATAACCAGTCGTATTCAATTCCCATAGGAGCGATGTTGATGAAAAAGGCCGTTCAGGTGCCCACATTGACCGAGAATCGATAAATAAATATCCCACGACACTCGGGAACCGAATGCACTTCAATTGAACTGCGTCATAATCTATATAGTTCAAAATTGCGCGTATACTAGTATGTGTCCCCAATGCGTACGGATCGAGGTGGGATTTAACAATCCGCGCGGCTGCCGGACTGCACCAGTTGCCGAGGGTCTTGTACTCGTCCGGCGCTCAAGCCGGTATCCGCCCGACCCCGATATCGAGTTGGATCCAACATATCGGCTCGACGAAAAATGGCATCGCTGGCCCTGTACCGGGCACAGCATCAGAGCCTGTGCTCTATTCTGTTGATTCATGGTCTGCGAATATTATTCGAAAACCATGAATTTGCCTCGGATTCACTCCAGTGCTCTCCGGGTCCTCTCGAAATACATTTGAGACATATGACGCACGCTCTTTTACGCCACTTACATGTGTTCCTTAATTCACACGTTTCTATCACTGGCTGCATTAACGACACAGTTTAGAGATTTTTTTTATTATTATTTTTTATTATATGCAAGTCCCCTATTGAAAAAGCACTGACAAATGAATATCACGCTCCAGTTGCATTTCCAAAGTGAAAACATTTTAATCTCGAATCCCTTTCCGCAGCGCCATCGACGCAAATAATCCGTCACCAGCAGTGATAAAAATAACGCATTTGCGGGGGAAATATTTTTTTCATACGCTTTCACGCAACTTTATCGTGAACATCAAGACGAGTTTATAAATGATTTTACATCGATAGCGAGGAAAATATTGTCTTTTCGCGGGCACGTGGAAGGTTGTCACGGCATTCGTTTCGAAGTGACACGATGCGATGACGGGCACGCTGTAGGAGAACCGGAAGAAGCGTGAGAAAGCGAAGTGGATGACATAAATCCTGCGATATTAATGTCTCGCAATATAGTGCTCGTACGTTTTACAAGCTGGTGTGTGTATGCACGAGCGGGGGGGAGGACATGACTCACAGAATCCAAAATGTATTTCGTTGCCACGTAGCGGTGATTTATCGGGTCGTTACGCACCCTGTAACACGTTCGAGCATCCGCAAAGCCCTTTGATCTCTCAATCAACTCGACATATCGATCGGACCCAAAGTTACCGAGCCCCGTACATTGGACCAAAATACGTGCCGTCGCTTCTGTCGAGGCTTTTGCCATATATTTGATACTGCACTATACCGACGCAGCCCTTTGGCACGCTGGTCCATCCAGGTTTTCGTCGCTGTTACATCGCGGTGAAGAGAAATCTTCGAGGGGAGGTATGGTATTGGCAAGATATTGGCAATAAAACATACTCGAGATTGCACTTATTCATGTCATAGAGCGCCTGTACAGAATGTACGAACAAATGAAAAACAGGAATCTCCATCTAACTTCTGAAGTTGTTATACGTTGCGCTATTGTTGCAAACTGGTCGAGTTACATTTTGAATGATTGCGTTCGGGAATGTGAACACTTTTTTAAGTGTGCATGGAAAAAGGCTAATAATAATTCTGTGCTCTACAGAACGAAAAAATTACTATGTATTACAGCAATTTTTATATTCCATGTAATGTCAAAGCAGCGTTAATGTCAGCTGGGTGGATGTGTCAATATCATTGGAATGATCCCGTAAAATAGTTCCGTCTCTCGGGCATATTTGGACATCTTTTCGTGTAGTAAACTTCGACAACGTGTTACATTTTGTACAATGTACGATTTTGGTATGTTACAATGAACGGTTTTAACGGTGAATATTTCGAGGCGCCTCGGCCAAACATATTACAATTAAAAGCCGATCCATCACTTCGTGCTTTAATGAAAGAGATAGACATTTCGCGAGAATAAAGCGTTATTGCGAAGGCAGGAAAAGCATTTTCACAGATATTAAAAGATGATGCAAAATACAAATCGAAGCAGGTCACTGAATCGAGGCAGTGACCTAATGTAAATTCATTATGAGCAACGGATACTACAGTTTCAGTTAATTCGAATGACCGCCCGCGACCATAATTAATGAAAATTGGAGTTATGAGAGACTCTCATACCATGTGCTCGCTCGCCGGATCGGAGCGAGAGACTCCGGCTAGCCGCAGCGAATATGGTGTATTTAGAATAATGAATTCGATAAACTGTATCTATCTCGAGTCGAAAATTTGCGCAACCTTCTCCCTTCCGTGAATCGTATTTCGTAGAGTAGATACAATATTCATCCACAGATTATCTCGTGAATGATGTATCAATTTATTATTTGAGTAAAGCTACATCTAAAAGATCCGCGGCATCATTTTTTTAATTTTAATCCAACCTGACAACTATAAAAATGTAAAATCTTCAAAAACTCCTCATTACAAAAAAGTAACGGGATAAAAAGTTTATACGATTAAAAAATATTAAGATGCACAATAAAAAGTAAGATACATTCCAATAAAATTGTAATGAAGATTCTAATTGTAAGGAAACATTTTTGGTATTGATTCACCATTCACTCCAGTCGAGAGACGTCTCTCTTCGCTTGATAACCCGTATAATATTCGGGTCGCACGCTGTTAAACGAAACATTACCACATATATTATATTCCACATTGCTGGAAAGAGATCATTGTTTCCCTCACCAAAACGACAAAATGTGGATATGCCATAACCCGTTTGTTCAACATTCACTCGGTCACTCGGTTTTTTTGTTCGGCTTTCGACCTCCGTTCGCCGGCTCTTCACAATCGCGGTCCGCAGTCTCTCGTTGCTCTTCTATTCTTTCCCTCGTCTCTCGACGTCCGCTCTAGCTTCCGGTCGGTTGTAGACTCGACGTATACTATATACCCTTTCGCTTCACGCGATGAAAATAAATCTTATTCGATTTGCATAACGAATTCCGTCGATTGTACCGTGGCAAGCGAGAAAGAGCGCTAGCATCACGTGGCTTTTCCGCGTTCGATAGAGAGAACCGAAGGCAATGGAGAAGCCTGTGTGGTGAGGGTTTAAGGTATAGCAAGCGATCCGCTAGAAAACGAGTTGAAATGGATCGCTATAGCTGTATATCGGAACAGCAATAAGAGGAGAGATATAAAGAACATTTACGGATGAAAGAAGAAGAAAAAAAAAGAAAATGCAAAATAGGAGTGAAATAAGGTAAAAGGCAAGGCGAAATGACGGTAGTGGTGCAATGGTGGAGAACCACGAGACTGAAAGGAAAGTCGAACACTTGCGCAGTCTCCTGGAGCCAGTTGAGCGCGGAAGGATGAGAGACGAAGATGGAGAAAGGAGACATTAGTCGTGGTAAAAACGAATAAATAAACGTATACAGCACTGGAGCCGGCCTGGAATTTACTGATACGGAAAATTTCCAACGCGAACGGAAGCTCCGTGGGAGCTTCGATGTGGTAAGCCAAAAGGTGTGCTGGCACGTACACTTGGGTACGACGGGGGACTCTTTTTATTCCAATGGAGCATGTCAAATACCAATCCATTTTTCTCCATTTGTTCTGAGTAACGTTGCTAAGATATTGTCAAGCAGACTTTGGGTTTTGTTGTATAGGACCATTCATTCAGGATGATATGGTCTGCCGGGTGATGTAGACAATCGTTATGTCTTCGTACAAGGTGGACCACGCACCCAGCCGTTCTTAGGGCTCCAAGTATCGTACCGCATCGTGACCCATTCCAAACAACCTGCCACGATTTCCATGCCGACCCAGGGTTTAGTCGAAAAACCTGGCCATAGCTGCCGACATGCCCGGGTGATATGGCCAAGCGATAATCTTTTTTTTAATTACTGCAGTGACTAAAGGGGTAAAAAGCATGGGGGGAGATTAATGTAACGCTCACGAGCGTACCCAGGCGACGAGGTTGCAGTGAAATTTTATTGATCTCAACGTACTCGACTCCGAATGAAAATACCCTGTGCATATAGGGGAGAGCGGGGCAAAATGGGACAGCGGGGCAAAACGGGATTGAGACAAAATGCAATTTTCCAATAGCTTTTGGATGGTGGTAATGGTCGTCCGTGGAGAAAAACAGGGTTGAAAATTCGGATGTATCGTTGGGACAAAATGGGGCATCCAAGAATTATTGGAAAATTCAGTGTTGCTCTCATTGTCCCGTTTTGCCCCATTGTCCCATTTTGCCCCGCTCTCCCCTATGCCGCTCTGGAAGCGAATTAAATAATGAAAACGTTGGATCGCAGGAAATACGATTTTCATACCAGTGGATAAAGTGGAAATAACAATATTTCTCACAGTTGCATGGTTAATTGTCTTACTTTACATTCGAGCGGAGATTGAACATCAGACTAGAATCTCGATGGCGATATTGTGGTTTTCTGTCTGGAACCTCCGACATCTGAACACAGCAGAGAAACCGAGTAAGGCAAGTTCCAAATATGTGTGTGTGTAGGTCGTACTTTGGAGATGTTTGTCAAACTTCGTATCTGTAAAATGTTGGAATATGCGGTTCGGCTTCGCAGGTCAGACAGTTCTATGCATCCCAAACCGTCTTCCCGCGTATGCCGTGCTATAGTGAATCGGAAACCGCAAGCGAGTCTTCATCACGGGGTCGCGTACGGAGCTGCGGCTATAGTAGCGCGCACTCGACAAGGGATTCGTTCTCTCGGCACTGTTCTCCGAACTGTGGAAGCTGAGAGCCTCAACCCGGACCAACACGACCGACTATCTTCGCTGCGCTGGGAGGATAAACTTTTCTCATAATCCATCCCCACGGCGTTCTTCGCCAAAGGCTCGATCTCTCTCCGTTCTGCTCGCACTCCAGACATTTTCCGGAACGAGGAATTGAACCTCGAGTGGCGACGATCGCGCGCGATAAAAAAAGAAAGAAATAAAGAAAAAAGCCAGATTGAAGGAGAGAAAGTTTCGTCGGTAGATCACGAGAACGTGAAGAGGAATGGGGACATCGGTGAAACAGGAACTCCACTAAATGGCAAAAAACAAAAGGGAAGAAATGAGATGAAGTGCTCGCAAATATGTACCTGGATTGGTTAGTATCGACCTGAGGTAAATTATTTTTTCGTAATATGAAACGTTGTACTGGTGAGCCAGTGCAGAGTAAACTTTTGCCGGTAGGATCGATAAGCATAATTTGAACGAGTCTTCAATCCTATCTGGTCCGTCAGATTCATAAGTCTGCTTGACAGTGTAATTCTTGTTCGTTCAATCAAAAACTTCATTCTCCGCAACAATTAAGATCAATTTTGCTTATTTCTGCTTGTTAGTAAAGTGGCTATCAGTGTTTAGCTTTACCCATCCCCTTATAATCGTCTTATGAGTTTTATGAGCGTTCCTGCCTGACATACAATTAATATAAATTGCGAAACTTATTCGGAAGATGTATTTAAACTTGTCGGTGATAGTAGCCGAACAGTTCGAGACTGCAAAGTTTGATTTGCCGAAATATAGGTTGTAGCAATTTTTACGTGAAGAAACTGTATACTCATGATTCACGGCTACTGGTGGCCAATATCAGCAGTCACGAGTGTTGCAGGTGCTATCCAAGTTTCTCATAGAACTACCGTCACAAGTCCACCAGTTTCCGAGTATCGATGACTCTCGCCGTGTCACGTCAGTTTATCAGATCCAAATAAACTTCTCACGATGAAGTTCCTTGGAATAATAATGAAGACGAAACTGAGGGACTTCGTCATCTGTAACATCTGTTACAGTTTCATATAGAGAATAACTTTCAAACACATCAATAATTAACTAAATTCAAGGACCGGCATGGATGGTTCTGCAACTGCGAATGCACTTGTACTATGTTGGGCGAGTTAAATTCACTCAGCATTGCACTCGATTCTCCATATTTAAATCTGAGCGAGCTACCGACAGATTTTGTATCAATTACACAGCTATAGATATGTGCCGAGAGCCAAAATGACGATCTACCTTACGTACGAATAGAAATCCTTCCTAGAGACGTTAATGGAATAATCGAGACTGAGCAAGAGGTCGGGAACGTTTGAGGTGAGGACGTCGCGTAGCGACGTAAAAGCGACGACAATGCGCTGGTACGAGTGCAGAACGCGTGTAATGTAGTTGATGGCATTTGGTCCCACAGCTTTGCGACGTCGCGGGAGGGATTGAAGCAGTTGTGCAGTCACCATTCCACAAGCTAGGAATTTTGTATGAAACTCTAATATCATCCTTTGATGCGCTGCATTACATAGCGACATTTCAACCGAAGTAAACGCCAGAAATGCACAACGTACGAGCAACGATGTAAGATAGATTTTCAGCCATACACTCTTGACTGAACAATACACGATTTGATTATTCACGTACCTTTAAAGTGAATGAATCACAGCGGTGATAATAAGACGACGGCCGGAATTGCTGAGAGATTGAAGTTATTAAAAGAATGGTACAATTTCTTGTTTCGGCCGCTTTGATTTACGGTGTAACCGAAGTCTGACTTTTATATCAATTGTATTTGCTAAACAAGACAGATATTTTGCTATTACTCGCATAGCTGCTGTTGCTGGTATAATTCTGGTATCAAAGATCTCTCTTGACACCGATCAGAAGCCTTGACTGGCACCACGGATATTGGATAAACATCCTTCTATGTGCGTCAAAGGGTTCGGTATACACAGTCTACCCATAATTCGCATATCGATGGATCAGAGTTTATCGTTGGTGCATACTTCGAACGCAGTCCAAGTTTCTCTAAGGAGATGAACCACGTTGACAAAAACAAAAGTGACATGCAAGCGACAGCTGCAAGGTCTAAGCAAGATGTCGCGTTAAAACCCTGTAATGTCAGCTCCGCGCCAACATTAAAATCGACCAAACACATTCGGGATTGATTTCCTACCCGGTTAATAAGCACTCGGTTGTACATTCGGAAAATGCATCTGGAAGTGGTTCAGCCGATGCGTATTATTAAACACGGATAAGAACGTGCGACGCGGGAGGATGATTCGGGGTTTCTTGGTGGAGTTGCCGAAAGGCGGATGACGTTACCGATGACCACGGTAGAAAACATACAGGGAGGACATATAGAGGGTAAGACAGGGGTAGGTTCCGTAGAACCAGAGGTAAACTAAGGAAACGAAACAAGGCCAGACAAAGAGGAAAAGCCACGAATACATAGCGATGCAATGTCCAGTAGTTTTCGCAAGGCCCGCGGGCTTTATCTGGAGTTTCAATGGTGGTAGTGTATTGATCCACGACGAACAGGCCATAGTAACCTCCAGCTTCAACGATCCCTGAGTGGACCCGTGCACCAATGTTCTCCGTATGCTTTATCAAAATTCAAGCCCCTTTTTTGTTAAACATGTTTACCAATGCATGTGACTTGGTTAATTGTATCTCTTTGAAATAGTATCCTTTTGAATTTCGGATAGATTCATGTGCCATTCAGGAAGAGACTTGCCATACATGATGGCAAGTTTCTCTCGGAGATCGTCGAATGTACATTACGTATATCACATGAAATCATTAATAATTTAACCCTACATATTCCACATCCGCGGCAAAAGCGTGGAAAGCCTTCGCGTTTCTAATCGTCTTGCTGTTTACCCTGTACTGAGAATTTCCCGCATTTTCCCGCTTGGCGCTGAATTCCAAGTTAAATTGCAAACGCAATTTCAAAGTTTCAGTCAAATGATTTTCGACGTTATCCAGCACAAAGGGCTTCCGTATGCAGAATGAGTAAAGTCGGAACATCCCGTTGAATCGCACAAACACTTCACACGCAATTCGTGTGCAGCACATGGGAGACAGTAAACGATGTGGGTTATGATGCTGCCGAAAGCGGCCAACCCTCTCGCCGCTATTTCAAGCGTAGTCTTTTACGAGATCGTTTCCATTTAACGGTGCGGGAAGTTACGATGCTTCCTCCCGCAGCTCTTTGAGCCGACGGGAAATTCTTATTCTCATACAAAATGCGGCTAGACTCGATTATACCCCAGCTCAAACAAAATTTTAGACAATTAAAGTGGCGAGGAAGAAAAAACGATATTTCTGTCGTTACCAAGAAAAAAACGGGGACTCGAATGTATCCCGGTGTGAAAGAGTGTTCCCGACATTTCAGCAAATATTTTTTTTAAGCGCATTTCTCACATCGCATATTGGCAGAGAAAAGTTTGCTACATAAAAGAAAAAAAATTATGGAAATTTCTCGCGAAAGCGACTTGTTATCCCGAAACATTATTACACAAGTTTCGACGGTACACGCCAAACTGATGTGATCGAGCGTGGCCACTAACAAGTTCCACACCGATCGGTGGAGGATATTTTAATTAACGACCAAAGTTTTCGGGCTATACTAACGAAAAGAAGTTTGCCGCCGAGCTTGAGTGCTTAACGTTATTTACCGGAGCTGGAGGTGGCTTTAGTTGAACGAGGGAAAATGGGTACGGGTGACTCCGCTAGGTAGATTGCACGGTGAACCATACCCTTCTTTTTCTTTTACCAATAGCCAATATTATGTGCCAATAATTATCCATAAATGCATTATTAATTAAATATTAACTGATTTACTACGTACGGCAAATATTTTTACATAATATCGCCATAGTGTATTTGAAAAATCACTGAATTATTTCGTGATTACATCTAAAAGATACCTTCTGAGCAAAAATCATCAGCTCGGAGATAATGCATATTACTCTCAGCTCAAAGTTTGTAAAATGGAATGAAGGGGAGAGGCCACACTCCATTTTAGTATCCTGGTTGTTTTTGTGAACAAAACTTTGTCGAGAAGGAATATGGATGTAGCAGCATGAACGACTTATCTGTTATAATTCCATACCATCTGCTGTCATGAAGCCGACATCTGGGGGTTAACAAGTCGCCCCTTTTTTGCGAGTGAAATATTCATTCCAGTCAACTGATAACAACCCCTGCTGTTCCTATAAATTATCATGATCCCGACAAGAATGTATTAATTACATGATTTTGTATCTGAGATCATAATTTTAGTAAGTTTTTACGTGTGGTAATTTTGGGAAATATAATTCCCTCATTTTTCGATGACACGTCTGACATATTTTGATGTGTCATTATGGCATAATTAAAAAACAAACTTTTTATCATCCCGTGGTATAGTCGTTTGAAATACTCGTAATATGGTGATTGTATTCGATAATAATACGAAATTGTTGATACATTATTTAATCATGATCAACTTCAGTTACGGACAGATGAGCGCAATATTCAATGATTTATCGGTCGATACGATGATTACCTGAACACGTGGCTGAGCTGATAGTTGAATGGCGCCGGCCACGGGTGTACCCAAGCCTCTATCGATTGGGAATCATCTAGCACAGGATCAATTCCTCGGCTGGTGCTTCTATCGAGGCCACAATGCTTCTTGATTACCTACACAACCGTCCGTTCAAGCCTCGCTTCGACCTAATCCGGCGAGGCAAACATACGTTCAGAAATTCACTGCAAATTAACGACTGATCTATCAGAAGATACACTTGTTGTGTGCTCGAAAATGTGCATGGTTGGCGCTATCATATGTGCTACTAAATTTACGTACCACTGCGAAATTGGAAAGTAATTTGACGATCTGCGATTACGGCTGTGATGAAGAACGTTAAATGATTAACTGAAATGAAACAAATTCGGCTCGATGTGAATTTCGGTCGAACGAGAATCTCCGAAAATTTTTGCAGAATTAAAAAAAAAATGTAAAAAAATGTACATTTTGAAATGTTCTACATTGTGAAATTTAGATTTCCGAAAATCCACACGGTATCAAATATTTGGTTTTTTCGTGATTTCGTTCTGTGGCTCAACTGTCCAAATTTTCCGAATTCAAGGGAAAGGGATTCCTTAAACTGTGAACTTTGCAATGCAATACGAAACCCAGCAATAACGTCGATCATTCATTTATTCGTTCGGTTGGCCCGAAGAGGTTTTATAGCAAACCTCTCAAATTTCGGATCAGTACCGTCACCGATGAATAGGGATGAGTATGCAAATGAGAATATCGAACAGGCAGGGTTCGTGGATAGGAGGTACTATTATACCCGTCGATGCTGATAGCTGGCACTTAGAAGCGTGCGTTTCTGACCGGGTGCGACCCCAATACTGTTGACCCATCGCTTCAGTAGCAATACAGCGTGCTGACTGATTCACACGATGAAGTTGACAAGGTTACTGGGAGTATCGCTCGAAACTGTGTAACGAGAGACATCAGCTTCAATTCGCAAACCTATCCAGTACATCGGTGCTACATCCGGTGAAGCAACGCTCAATTATTCACACCTGCATTATCTGAAATTAGCATTAACGACGGACATCACCGCGACGCTCTTCCATGCAACCAACGTACCACAGTCGTTTCATACAAATTCGTTGCAGCCAGAGAGTGCGATGTGCACTTGCGAAATTGCGAACACTCTCCCACACTCCTGCGTGATCGTTACTTTGTCTCTCAGTGTGCTCTGTACGGACAAAAATGTTCGCACTCGCCATCTTAATAACCCGATTCGTATGCACGAGTGGAGAATAAAATTTGCATGGATCGTCAAACGAACCCTTTCTACCTGCCTCTCAAATATACACTTCCAGTATCGGTCGATGATGCACCAATACGCGTGGTAGAAAAAGTGACTTCGTACGGACTGTCATTAGACAATATGGTGAGTTTAAAAGTTCACTGTGTGAATTGGTTCTCCTGCATCGACATTACCATAACGAATTAGATCCCTTTATTCCCAAAAATGTGCCTTGCAATAAAAATTCGAGTTTACCTAGATTCTCGACCGAACCGGGAGGTCAGGCTCGCCAAAAACTATTTCCAGGCACGAAGGCTCAAATAAGTCTCTAATGAATTTCTTCCACGGCTAAGAACATGCCCGGGTCGCGGTATGAATTCGCTACGGGCATCAGCAAATTTAACCGAGAGGGAAGGAGATTCTTTTTTGGGGAAAAAAATCCCCCGACTGGAAGACGAGGGAAGAAAATGGACGAGAGGAAAAGAGTAGTTGGCGAGCGTGGGGAGCAGGGGGTCGGCGAACAAAGACAGAGCGAGATTGATTAGACGGGGACGAGTTTGCCTCCTTTCTGTTGGCCTCTGACCCTCTGGCCAGTTGCCCGGAACACAGTGCATGTCCGCAGTTCACCACCAATACAAACTTTGCCATCGGTAGTCTTTCCTACCGCGTTTTCGCAAGTGGCAGTGAGAATGAGAGTGGCAGACAGCTGACATCCGAGATTAATTATCGTGCAACGTACTGCTGTACCGCACACCGCCCTCCGAATGCCCGGAATTCTATTCCGAAATCTGCAGCCAATTCTGCCCGGGGTCGGCATGTCCGAACTCACTCGCCAATTACACGTGCTTGCATGCTTCGAAAACGTGAACACGGGTAATTTACAGAAAGAAAGATATTACGGGATTGCTCTCTTCATCCCCTAACTACAAAGTACACGAGTAGTTTGCGTACCCCTTCCTACAGGGTCTATTTAGGTTTAGAAACACACCATTGCGAAAGGAATCAGTTTTTAGCGTAAGCCTAAATTTTCAGCCCAAAAACAGAGAAGCAGAACAACGGTTGAGCCAATCAAAATCTAGATGCAATTTCTGAATTAATGGAATTGTTAGATTATATAGATTGTGTAAAATGCTCAATGTTTATTCAGTTTCTTCTTGCTACTGCTCTGAAATGTGACACCAGGCATATCTACTATTTTAGAACTACATTTATCCAATGGACTAGTGACAGATGGCGCGCGATAATAAATTACCACCGTCACTGGGCCGGGCTTTGTGCCGACGGACTAAGAGTAATTACATTACTCATCCAATTACTCAGAACTCTATTGTCGTTGCCCCTGGTGGCAATGTAGTTCCGATCCCTTCCGGGAATAGCATGAACTTGCAGTAACAAAAAACTACTTGGATAAAATATGTAAATTTGGATGATCTTGCAAAGTTGGCGATTATAAACGTGAATGTTCTAAACTACTTCCGAAGCCACTTTTGTTGCTTCTTTATTCGTTGCTCTCCGGGCTCCGCGGTTAGATAAGTTTCTTGGCAGACGTTTCTGGGTTCTCGGGGACCTAGTATCCCTCCCCTGGGAAGATCCTATTTGTTCGAATAATCTTAGCTCGAATTATTCGATGGCCACGTATGCGTCGCAGATGCGACACATAAATCAAGCTACCGCGACTACTCGCATCACGATGCCCAACTTATATACTGTAACCGTAAGTTTTCGTAAAAGCGTTGAATCCATAGAAATCGTGAAAGAGCCTGTGGCGAACGTTAAATCATAGCCGAATGCGATTTAGTCAGCGGATTTATATAAACTCCCTCGGGGCCGATCAGATTAATTCCAATATTTGATACTCGGACACTCGAATTATTTATTCAAACGGCGTAATACGCGTACAATCCGAATACCGGTTTAACGTACAGCGGTTTTCCCAGCCAAAAAATTAAAAATGCTTCCGTGATCGAATTATACGTGGATGAAAAAAATAAAATAAAATAAAATAAAATGAAATTAAATATGTATAGTTGATGGTGACCCAGAAATGTTCATAGATACGCATTCCCCATTATTCCATTTTTATCGAACCGCTAAGAAAGCGGAGATAATCGAATGCTCACGATAATCAGCCCCCGGCCGTAAACCCTTGTCGCCTATCACAACAATAATCGCTTTCTCATTTTATCAATGACTATTTCACGCCTTTCCGCTAGCTACTTCTTCTCCGAGTATCCAGTTCACGAGGGATTGTCTCTCCCACGACAGCGAGTTGTGATTTATCGTATCGCTTTAATGTTCGGTCAGAGCGTCGAGGGCCGCATTGCAAAGAAAGAGAAGAGTCTCGTGCCGCAGGCATTCCCCCGGTACCGCCAAAAGCTTCGAGAACTCGTACTTTCTGGATAAAGTAGTGGCAGTCGAGGAAGAACGAGAAGATAGGACCGTTGTACGACTGCCCAAGTTGTTCGCATTTCAAGGAAGGAGGGTAGATGGCCAGCAGAGATAGGGCTGGTGTGATCAGACGTGTCCAGCAGCAGCTTTTTCCCCCCCCCCCCCCCCCCCCCCCCCCACCTATCTGTATAAGGGAATCGAGCGCATGTTCGGTCAGCCAAATCTTCGAGACGTCGTATGCCATTGCAGAACTCCAGTATCTCTTGGTACTCCTCACTTACCTATGGAACAGGCGAGCCTTAAGATTGACAGCCAATATCCGAAAAAACCGCGCCATTTCAGATGTCATCAACGTAAAACGAGTTTTGATTGCGTCAGTGCCAACGGGACGGTTGTGATCGCACGTATCAACCAACACCTTCTTCGTTCATGTTTCGTTTCACTTCTGCCTCTTCGTCGCTACTGCGAGGGAATCGAGTCCATGCTTGGTCAGCCAAATCTTCACGCGAACGCGCGCTGTTGAGATTTCAACACGTGGCTTAATGAGTTTCTGCTTCATGCAGAAAGCATCCTGGTGCCATTTTCGTTTATCGTAAGGTAATGTCGTTCCCCATGCTATGTTCCTGCATGTAACGCATTGTATAGAGACATCTAAATGCCCAATGATTGCGGACGAAACTGAAAACTTGTAGTAAAAAAACACGTACAGGCAAACCGCTGTGCGGTCCGATAGGTATGGAAAAGTAATGCAAAAATGGTGCTCCATTTTTGCCATGTTTATCCTAAGACTAGCCGAGGATTGACCTTTCTATTTCGATTCCGGGCCAATCAATCGACTGTGAGATAATGACGACTCGTATGCGCAAACGGCTCAGTGTTCGATGCTTCCATTTCAAACTATTCAACAGGAGTCCGCATTGAGCTCCCAATAAAGGTCGTTCGAAGCCCTGAACTACCTTTCCGCTTAGGTCTAGCTTCCGAGTGAACGTGTGACAGCAAGACTATACGCCCTGCAGCTGTAGTGCCAGGTGCCATTGCATCTCGCATGAATTGCAGTTGACACTGCCGCGTAACGAGAATTCTCTGTGTTCCAAACAGTAGGACCTAAATTAGCAGCAGTCCCTCTCGGCTATACAGCGGGAGTAGACGAGATCCGGCAGTCAGATTCTCTGTCGAAAACACACCAGCTCAGAGCTTTCGAAATAAGGCAACTCTACTCATATGAGATCATCGCAGTACACCGCACAATGTGTAATTAAATTTTGTTATCTGATGTTTAGCGGGGTAAACTGATCTTCTGAATTTCAATCCAAAGTGCACAATGAACGAACTTTATCTGCATGTGACTAGAATGTAGCAACGAACAAGTTGTAGCCCTCGCTATGGACTATGGAATGTAGAAATCGGGAACTTAGGTTTCCGGTGTGACGTACATGAAGAATAGTACCAGCATAGTATAATAGGCGTATAGTTATCAGGACCTTGGGACATCCTAGAGGAACCCTTTGGATTCTCGAAAAGAGCGACAGATGAACAGCAACTTTTGAAAAAATATAAAAGATAACACACTTGTTTTTATAACGAAGACATGCCAGAATAGTCGCTAAGTCTTTTGGACAATTAATCAAACAACATAATATCAATTTGATAAACAACGGATGGATGACAACAGACACAATTTACATACCCTTTCTTCAAAATTTTGTCGAGAAATTCAAGCGGCTTAAATTTTGACGTATATGTGTTCTCATGTATCCGTCGATATCTCGATATTTCGAGGGGGGTCGTCCGGCCAGTTGTAACAACTTCAACAAGTATAACGAAACCGTGCGAAATACTGTACACGAAAACGGGTTGAGTATGGTGTTGGATGTTTACACTATTGCCTGGTCACATACATCATACGGGAGTATTGGATGGACGGATTGTGTATATACGTGCACAAGGGATTTATTCCGTGCGGCGGTATGAGACCCTCGTGATAGTGGCTCTTCACCCGGCTGAAAGCAATTTCCGGGCTTTTCCCGTTGTTTGCCAGTCGCACACACCGTCCTAACTTAGCCCCTCGTCCCCAAACGAATTTTACCGATTCTGCCATCCGACACTCCGAACTACCAGCCACCGCCGTGTTACACGTGTCCTTCTTGCATAAGCCACCCGCTACACCTCACCAAACCCTAATCTTTACATTTAATTAACATTAACTGTAAAAAATATAAATACTCGTTAACAAATTGTAAATTAAACTGAACGTATTTTTTTTGTCCTTTCGTCGAGGATTCGGAAAACATTTCATAACAACATTAGTTTTGTAAAAGAACTTCTCGGAAGTCTTACAACAATTTGTCAAATCAATTGGGCATCGCCAACGTCTTTTCGGTTTATAAACAAATATTGTGAAACATTTTTGGAAAGAAATTCAAGCCTTAATGATTTTTTCTTATCGTAAATGTAAGCATTAATTTAATCTTCCGTAACTGTAACTCACGAAACTGGAAAAACATTCAGTAGATTGGCAGGCGCACCCGACCCAATTTCTTATTGCAAATAATACGCCTTTCTTCGCATGCCTGCCTTCCATTATCTCAACAAGCGAAGAATAATTACGGAATGTATCTCGCGAGCAAGGCCCATAACCCTCCAGCCTCGAAAAGCACCTGTATTATTAATGAAACACTATGTGTCCGCTACGCTCTCTTGGCTTTCTCGCATTTTCGTGCACCCCTTTCCCATTTCATTGTTCTCGTTCCACTCTTAACGTCGTCGTGGTTGCTCCTCTCGTTCATTCTAATGGGAGCGCCCGGCGCGCGCATCTTTGAGTTTTATTACATATACCGAGATCCTTTGACACGGTTCGTTTGGCCCGACTATTCGTGCCAGATAAGATAGCATCAGAAGATATGCAAAGGGAAATGTCGGAGAGAAAAAAAAACGAAAAGAAAAATTAAATATTAATAAAAGTGAAAAATGTCATAATCAACGGAGGCGAATCGAAACGATTGGAATCTCTTTGTGTCCTCTGCTCTACATGATTTAAGAAAAACATCTATTATCAGTTAATATGGCATGAACATTCTTTGTGCCGTTCCATCTCGTTCGTTATACGAATAAAAATTGCAGGTACTAAAAAATAATAAATCACTCGGCCAGTGGGTAATAGAAATGCAATGCTCGACGTAACAACAGCGCAGTGGAAGAAAAATTTGTCACTTTCGTAGCTATGCGTGCGACGATATTTTGTTTGCTCAACGAAACTAGTCCCACGTCCTCGTGACACGTGAGAAATGCCTCCATTATAGACAATGCACTGCAGCACCCGCCAGGCAGTATGAAAACTGCATAGAATTTTTCAACGCAGTCGTACGGCATTACCTGAGCACGCCCCAGCAGGGATGCTGTAGCGAAATATACAAACACTATACATCTTATAGCTTCCGAGTAAGTACCTAAATCCCCTGTTCCAGACGTTTGAAACTTACTTGAAACGCGTAAACCTGCCAAGAATTACAATGCCCTGCGCCCCTTAACAACCTCGTAGAACTACGCAGCTCGAGTTTCCGAACTTACTCGCGTACAACGTCGAACTTTAAAAATAAAATTCGATAAATCAATAAATTTAATAATGGCATAAAACATTCTGTAAATTTGATAACATTCCGAGTAGAAATTTTCGCGGGCTACATCGGGTCCTGATAAGGTCCTGGGGAGGCCTGATAAGGCCTTATCAGGACCCTATCAGGGCCCGATGTAACGATCGAAAATTTCTACTAGGAATCGTGAAATTTAACATAAAAGATCGTTGAGTGTATAGGACAGATATAAATTTTTCCGGTGGTTCAACATTTTTCCGAAAAAATGTTCGGTATTGCATAAAAAAAGCTAAATTCTTTTACCTCGTTCGGTAAACGCTTTGCACTCTCGCGTTAATTAAGTTGCGTAAAATGGCGGTATTTTGAGACAGGAATTTCCGAGGTAGAATGTCCAGCATGCTCACTCGGGTAGTTGGGTAGTAGGCGGGTAACGCACGTTATTGGAAGTAATGGAGGGTAATCGAATGTCAATGATCCTCGAGTTTGAGAACGTTGTGGTGCTTTAATCATGAAAACTGTAACAACAATTACCGAGTTTGAAATGCACTCCAGTATTCGATTTAACGCCCACGTAGCCGTGTGTTTTAAATCGAATTTCTAGTATACGTGCAATTATTTGCGCTGCGTTGCACCAACGACGAGAATTCGCGAGATTAAAGTTCTATCGCATTGGCGACACAGAAAAAAAAGAAAGAAAAAAATAAAATAGTCTACCGACCGCGCCGTAGTAAATTCGACTGGCTATCCGCGCTCCATTTATTACAGAACTCGCGGCGTCGGGAGCATCGGAGAAGTCGGCGGGCTCCCGGCCATGGCGAGGACTGAAACTCGTAAGTCTCAGCCGTCGAGGCGTGCACCAGTTCGGTGTTCGAGCTGAGCTTGGTCTTGGAAATTCGTCCGAGTCTGGAAAAAGTTTCCTTGAAACGGAGAAAGATACGACGAAAAAAAGTATTGAACAAATCTCAAAAAAAATCATGCGGGTACATGCTGCGAAATGAGTAAACCCGATCCACGTTAACCTGCATCGCCGATAAACCTATAATCAGGTTAATTACCAAAACGAATAGTTCGCTATTGGGCAGGGATACTTGAAACCCCTATTGCAGTCGTGAAAGTATCGTCTGTTTTCTAGTTGCAATATATGTTAAATACCAATAAAAACCAGCATTTAATTGATCGGTGCAGTCGGTTACATTAATTACCGAACCCCGTTCGGCGCGTGGACTGTGCGTAAACATGTTGAATAATGCATTTTTTGACTGCGTGTGAACCATCAGTGTATGGCTCCTTTGCAGCCATAGAAATAACATACGAAAGTTAGTATGTACATCAAATTTAACGCGATTATTGACGAACCGGTAGTCCGTGCCTGTGCAATATATTTTAAATGGCTCAATGAAATATTGCTTAATTTTATATACTCCCATGAGCACATTTTCCATGCTTATGCCGAGATTTTTTTCAATTTTTCTTTTTTTTACGCTTCGCTAAAGCGTTGCACATATGATGAAAGGCGTGAATATGGCCCGGTTCCCGAATAATTTATTTATGCACCAACAAGGGTGGGCCGCTTTCACTCACTGCATGTAGGGTGTTGCCCCACACCCAGAAAATATTTTATTTGACCGGTGTTCCGCTAACAAATATTTATTTAATTCAAATAAATATTTATCGAAATCAAATAATTTTTTGTCTCTGACGATATTCAAAAGCGTACTTCACAGACTTATCGAAATCATACTAAGTCAAACACGTTCAATGCTAATTACTATTATCGCTATAAACCACCCACTGGTATCCACTCGCAGATACTCAATGACTCCTTAATTGTGAATAAATAATCTTCCAATCTCACTGAAAAATTAATAACTGCGCATAATATGCACCGCCGATAAGCCGAATGCGTACTGCCTGGTCCCTCGCTCCCCTCATCCCTTCCAGTCGGCAATCTTTGACCAAACAGGGACAATAAACAATCGGTTTATCCTGCGCAGCCGGACGCGATTTATACCCAGGCGGGGCTTGCTCGACGATTGAGTAATTGCTCAACGGTAGTTGGGATGGCAAACGGCGCAACGGCTGTACACACAGCCAGAGTAATAGCAGAAGTTTCGAAACGATCGTTCGAAACAAAATGCGAATCGATTCGTCCGGATTCCGGAATGGCGTGCCGCCGTAGAAGGGGGGGGGGAGAGAAGCGGGTAAGTTCGTCGGTCGTGTGTATACGTACCCTCTCGGCCCCGAGAGGAAAATAAACTGCGGAATGCGACATCGACCTTCCCGGGATACCTGCTTGAGTTCGTGCTAGACCAGTTCGACTGGAGCGTCGTGGCAGGGTGCAGTAGTGCACGTGTATCATTGGCTCGTGGCCCTATTTCGCCGTGGCCCTGGACGAGCTCGAAGCTCGGAAAAACCGTTATTGCATTTTCCGGAAGCACGGAGCGATCCCCTCCGCGCCCTCGCTCCACTTTTTCCTCGGGAGAGAAAATGCTTGGGCGCACGTCGGCCTCTCGAACGAGTTGGCTTGGCTAGACAGAGGCCGGCGATACAGGAGAATACGAAGTCTGATCAAACTCCGCGGGGCCTCTGCACGCTCGGAGCGGCGAGTAAGAAAATTTCTTTCTATCTGCGCGCACGTATACCACGGGCAAACTCGTGCAGTTATCGAATCAGAGACTCGCGAAGTATCGAGGACCTGGGTGCCGCCCAAGTGGAGAATCTAATTTGACCGGTAGTTGTGCACCACCCTCGCAGTTCTCCTCTCGGCCCTTCCGGTCTCTGTATGTATGCATGTAGAATGTATACAATACACACGGCGCTTCTATACAGGTATGTGTGTGCAAATTCGTAGACTCGTTCCTCCGTCTTAAAAAACAATTTCGGGACAGCCGATTGAATTCCGAAGTCTGTCGGGCACCGAAGTACAACAAATTGGCTCGAAGAAAGAGTGATTGGCTGATTTGTCGCATGCATTGCGAATTGTTACCTAACATTTCGACAACGTTTTGTTAATAAGCGACCGTTTGAAAATTCGAGATGGGACGACTTGTGTTCAGTATCTTGTTCATAATAATTTTATTCGTTATTCATTGCGGATATACGGGAGAGCGGGGCAAAATGGGGCAACGGGGCAAAACGGGGTTTTTGGGCAAAACTACATTTTCCAATAATTTTTGGATTGGACAAGGTGGCAAAACCGGACAGAAAAGCCTGATGTATCCGATAGGGTGAATTCGGGCATCCAAAAATTATTGGAAAATGACGTTTTGCCCCGTTGCCCCGCTCTACCCTATTAGTGGCAACTAAATTCAGCTCAAAAGACGCAAGCATAAAAACGTAGGAATTGCAAGTGTGCACAATACTATTTTATGAGAAACGATCTTCAGAAATTTGAGGGTTTGGCGGGTATTAAATAAACTTATGCCCCTTCCCGGACTCTGATTATTCTAAGTCCCCCTAAGACCTCTCCGTCCGCCCCGGCAGAGTTTCGCCAAGAGTCGTTCCAAGCCCTGATTATTTCAAGTCCCTCGTGGGTTAAAGTCTCTCTCGGGGAGACTTTCACCTCGGGGAGACCGTGACACTTTTCGAAGACACTTTTCACTTGGACGTTCCGCTACAAGTTTAAAAAGAATTAATTTTCACATTACAAAAACATTCGAAATTCCGCGGTCTTTTGATACACTCGTATACGAATAAAAACTTGGTAGATATTTCCACAAAATTACCCGACACTTATTGCATTGCGGTATTTCGCATCTGACATAAACGATGGTCTTTCGTACAGGAAAATGTGATTATCGTGCAGACGGTAAGTATCCCTCGCTTACGTTTTGATTGACACTCGTCGGCGATGGGTAGCCAGCAGAATGGTCGGACAGTGTAGAGAGAAATGGCACGGACTGCGAGGCCGATGTCTTACGCAAGAACGCCAAGAGTAATTAAGGGTCGGTGCCGCTGAGCGAGGGAGCTGGAGAATCGATCGTCTCGGTTATAGCGAGAGAACGGGCAGCGGAACCTAATAAGCCAACCGAGCTGAAAGGCGAGAGCCCGAGCTTTAAAGCTCGCAGCTCACGGTTGCTGACAGAACAATTTCATCGTCAGCCCGGCGAGCACCTGCCAAGGCGCGCAGGCTAGTTGCAATCGATATCCAATAGTCGTTCTATAGTCGCTCAACTCACCCTTAGATATGTTGCCCTCACATTGCCCGTCTCGTACCTCAACGCATTCTCTTCTCGCTTATCGTTTATTTACGTTACTTATTTTCCCTTTTGTATAGTTCATTTGTAATTTTATTTGAATCGTCGCTACCACAGATCATGCCCTTGCGCACACTTTAGCCATGTAGTCCGTGTACTTAGTGGAAGCTCTCAGAAAATGTAGCCCAAGAGCTCGAATAAATTACCCTCGTACCGTCTGAGTTTCCTCCTTCGTCGCTATCTACCACTTTCCGTCTACAACACTTCGCTCTACTGTAATGTACTTAATGCACTATACACCTCGGAAGCCCGACCACGTAATGCGATGATCATTTGCCTGTTTCGTTTCCATCCCGCTTTCGTTACAAACATTATCCTGGACGAGTTCGAGAGGAGTCTGCGTAATTACGATTAATTAATCGCTCTTGAGAGCGGGCTGTCGAGAGCTCGTCGGTACTGTCTCTTGTCGATACTGGAAAATCCGTAAACGAGCGAAAAAATATGCGCATTGCGTTGAGGGAGCTGGTGTCGTTATCCAGCATCCCCGGAGGTACAAATTTGCGCGATGGGATTTGCCCTGGTAAATGTGTCAGTAGCTAACGTTTCGATTTATTATTTATGTTTGGGTTTTATTATATATATTTATGTTTTATTATTTATATGATTTCCAGTTGAGAGGATTAATCGCGTATTCATCGATTCGGCCACACTAATGCTTCGATAATATCTCTTTTTTTTTCGTTACTATGAGGCTCAATGATGTTTCTGTTGAATGGGTATAGAAGGACTTCTATTTAAATAACATAAAAAAATAAATGAGCTTTTGGTGAAACTTGTTGAATTTATCGAACAATATATCTGAAAAGCAGCAATGGAGCCACCTTGATAATTACGGCTCTGTGAAGTCAAGAGCATTTTTTACGAACGAACAGACGATGGTCCACTTCGGGATACAACGCATACCAATTCTTTCCACATCCTACTTATACTAGTGTTAGGAAATCTGAACGTGTCGAGTAGAAAGCTTGTTGGAACAAAGTATTCGCGAGTCCTTGCAAAGGAGAGAATAAGAGGCGGGATAGCAGGATTTTCGCTGGACAAGGAAAGGTCGAGTTGAACTTCAGCCTGGGGGCGCGAGGGGCGAGGGTGAACTGGTACCGACTACCGATCTCCATAGCAAACCACTTCAGCACTTTGGACTTTAAAATGGATACTCGAGTTTTGCCGAGTGTAGTCGACGAGATCGGGAAACTCGTCCGTCCTGCAAGGTAAGTAAATAGGAGAGTTCAAGCGTACAAGTGCGAAGTTTTCAAGAAAAAGTCCTACTAGACCGGGAATGTTCCGAGTCGAATAAAAAACGAAAGTGTTTTTCTAGAATTCACTGCACAATTTTTTCAGGGTAATGAGTACCATTAAAAATAGTTGGTACATAAATGAGAATGTTATATGTTGCTTTCTAGTCTATAGCACGATCTACCGTGATAAATATTTCTGTATTAAAGAATACATTGAAAGTGGGCTGTAGGTAGAAAACTAATCCATAGATATTGAAATCAAATGATCCAATATAAAACTTTTACCATTTACAGCATTTTTTTCACCTTGCACGAATTCATTTGACGTCACTTAACCATAAATATGAGATTTTTGCAAATAAATTCTGATAAAATATTGTCATTTCATTCACGACACATACGAATTGACAGATTCAAAATACGTTTTTTCGAACAACTGATAACAGAAATAACAGTATAAACGGAACGACAAAAAAATAAACTTTCGCAACGATTTTCGGTCAATCACGATAATCGGAAATAACAGGCGTCGGTAAATTCAATATTCGAGTAAACAGCAATTAAATGAGAGCAGTCTGGCCGACAGCTACAGCAGGATGAAGCGAGGCAGTTAGAACTTTGAATGCAAGGAGTTCGAGAATTCAAGGGAGTAAGCGGCCCCGTGGGTGGCTCACCTGGACTATGTACATGACCTGCTACCTGTAATCTCGTGGAAACAGGTGTTTCCTTGATAAGGCCAGGGAGGTGAATGTGAACAAGGACCGGGCTGTGCGCAATACGCGAGTAATGTCGAAGATATAGCTATATACCGCTAGCATAGGTGCTTGTGCATATAACGTACGTATATCACTGTACAGTATTAACTACAGATATAGTACGCATCAAATTCCGGCGGATGAGAGAAGACCTGCAACTTCGACGGAGATGAGCCGATACCGGCTCGGAACTCCAGCGTGCCAGGGAAACACGCTGTGCAGTCGATCGATGGACAAGAGCCGTGACTGGCGCAAGATTCGGCCGGGCTTCACCGCATCTGCAGCCAGAAACCTCCTCCGCGAGGACTTTCCAACTTCCGGTCTAAGGCTTTCTAGCCTAGCAACCCCTCGGCCAAGATTTCACTCCCCTGCCCATTTTACCACCGACCCCTGACTCTTCTTCTCCTCCGCTCACCGGAACCCACAGAAGGCTCCTCCGCTGCAATTCCCCTCGCAGACTTCCTCGTGTGGGTGGCCCTCTCACACGAATTCCTCGGGACTCCGTTACTTCTGAACTCTTTGATTCCTCCTGGAAACCCCCCCGGCTCAGTATATAGCCCGTCTTCTTCACACAGTTTCCGTTCCACTCTATCGCTTTCACTCCGAAGCCACGGGGCATTCCCCAATTCTACTCACAAGGATTCCGGGAATGTTTCCTGTGACTCTGAGACTTTTCATCAATTCATATCCCCGTGTTTGCTGACCCGACGCTCGACGAATTTCGGGGGGAGTGTTTGACATGCCTTTCGATAGAATATTTTTCTCCAATATTTGACCTGGAATTATGGGAAACGACGATTTCTTTTATCGAATCAGAATCCTTCAGCTGTCACAGGGGGTTCTTTTTTTCTTCTTCACTTTCCTTACTCTCGATGATCGCACGGATTTTATATTTTAATTACGAGTATCGAGTTAAATTTACGGAGGGATGCTATTGGGAAAAACAGTGTGTAGCAACACGACATCTGGTGTCAACCTATTATTTTTTGGTTAAGATTTTTAATCCGTCATTAATGTATCAGATAAGAACAAATAATTTTTATAATAATATCCTTTGAATTCATAAAAACGTTCTTAAATGAGCGCTTCAAAAGCATGACCCACTTGGACAACGACGCCATCTTTGTTCCATATTGATACCCAAAATTTGCATTGTGATTTTCTTAAATTGTGTGTCGTGGGAGTCGGAATTATTAATCTTTCAATTTTGTTGAAAATATTACATTACTAAAATAAATATTTTTTCATTGACATTCGTTGTCAGACTTTCCAATTCCCCTTTTGTACCACGAGCCGTTGATGTTGCACTATAGATGAGGGAGGCGGTGGGATTGTAGACACGGCGAGCCATTCTCCGGCTCGTTTCCCACCAGTATCCGTTGCGTATACATATACTCCGGGGCTTACGTAGATACGACTCCATCTTCGCAAGTAACGAGGACGAAACGCCGAAGTCGAAGGAGTTTCATAATATAAGACTATTGGAAAGTAGATAGGGTGGGAACTAGGCGAGCAAGAAACGGGAGCCAAGGTATCCCGAATCCTGTCTATCCCGTTAGACTTCAAATGAAATCAGGTTGGTGACCTCGCACCGGAAATAAGATCCCTTCTCATCCCTCTTGCCCAACTTCCAACTTGAGATATAGATCCGAAGATTCACGACGTCCGCTTCATCTTAGCTCGTCGGCCTCGGTGCCCTCATTCGCCTATCTTGAACGAATTCTACGCCGTCGACGATTCGGATTCCTCGAATTGAACGATGATAATTGCACGATGGCATTTTTCTATTCGTGTTAGTGTAAGTGTCCGAATGAAAATTATTCGCCAGCGTTTAATCTCATCGTGCAATTTTTCTCATCAACTTTGAAAGACATTTCTAGAATTGGTTTTCGTAAAAAAAAAAAATTGATGAGATTTTAGTGACCGGTATTTAAAATGGTACAGCTTTAATCGACGAAATTGTACTTGCACTCAGGACACGAAATGGAAAACTACACTGAGAAAAAGAATAGTATTTTCTACTATACCAATAGTTCCCAGGGGGAACGTCTATATAGATAGTTTTTGATACTATGTATTCAATTGATTAAATTATAATTATTGTTGCAACCATGATTTTTTGTCACTGTC
>JAPYZD010000314.1:0-39666 GCA_030522725.1 Ichneumoninae sp. B BG-2022a | reverse complement strand
CATGATTTTTTGTCACTGTCGTAACTATAAAATGTAAACGTTCCTCCTGGGAACTATTTTTTATGGTATAAAGTCAGTATTGTTGCTTTTACTATGTTAATTTTTCTCAGTATATTCAATTAATCAATTAGCGAATCCTACGTTGAAAAGACGGCTGTTCTCTTAGCGAGATTCTTCAATCATTTTGACGCTAATCAAGCGTCTCTAATTAAATTTACATAATGAAAAAGGATCTCGCTCTGGTGAACGGAAGACAGATTATGAATGAAGAAACTGAAATATGCATATTTAAAAAAAAAATCATAAAATCGATAGCGACCGAAATAGGCAGTTTGCGCCGGAAAATGGTGGGGGGGGGGGGGGGGGATAGACGAATTGAAATGGCGAGACCTCGTTAATTTTGAGCTAGAGACGGTTCACTAATTGCAATCTGCAACCATTAACAGGGAGATCACCATTAGTTTATACGACGGGGCAAGATATCACGGAGTAATCCCGATATCGATTCTCGCTTCCCTCGAATTATGAAAACTGTCTTACTCTTTCAATCCTTGCAGGGCGACAGCGCTGTGGTCGTAATGGCTGGGCCGAAACGGCAAATGAGCGGATGGATAAAATAAAAAATAAATGAAAACGAAAAGTACATTTCCGTGGTCATATCGGTTTTCTCAGAATTCATCCATCTCTTTCAGCGATACTTCCTCCGTTTACTTGGTAAATGTAGTAATGTTGGTACAGTTTATCACCGCGCATCATCGTGGAGGGTCCCGGTCTATAGTCGCGATAGCAGAGAAAGAAAAGCATATCCGAAACCCCGGAAGGTACATGTCACGACAGTTACAACAATGGCGATCGCCGAAATAATTTACGACCGGCGCGATACTGCGCTTTGTGGAATTTCGCGCGGGTCAACAGACGGCCGTTGATCCGCGGTCTTTCTCGCGAGGGTAAGCTTTTCACGGAATGAAAGTGAATAGAGGGTCTCAACGTTGAATGGTCAGTGTTTGCCGAGGGTCGAAAGTGATCATGTGAAAATTCCCTCGAGAGCGCTAGTCTCTTTTCTTAAAATACATGCGAACTTGTGGCTGGTTTTACGCTCGACGGTAGATAAGAGCCGAATGTTGAGTCGATTCTTTGGCCGATAAAAGCTCTTCCGCGGTGAGAGCATTTGCAGAAAAAGTTCGTCCAAACGCAAATGTATTGGAGACACGAAGAGTGACTCGGGGAGATGAAAAAGAATCGCCGTTCGGAAGGAATATGACTCGCCATTTTATTTATCCGGGCAACTCGAGACTTCGGACGCAACCAGACCCTTTTTCATCTTCTCTGCGCTGTGGGAAATCTTTATCCGCGCATGGAATCGTGAGGCCACTTTGCCGTGGTAAAATTTCAAATCTCCGAAGACTGACGTACGATTTTCTTTTAATAAAAATCTTAAAGATTTAAAGTATTAATAAAAATCCAGCAATTCGCTTGCCAGCTACTACGCGTAACTGAAATAGCAGGTAGTATTACAAAATTATACAACAGCATTAAAAAAACTCATTTTCCGCCCGGAAATACATCACTTCCGACACGAAAATCACTATGTTTGAAAATGTCATTTTCGATCATTCCGGTCGACTTTTTTATTTTTAGTTTTATGATAAATCGAAAATTTACTTAAAACGCGAATTTTAATGTTGAAATAATGGTTCAACCATAAAATATACCCGTTTAGAAATGTTGACAATTCAAGATGACGGCGAAGAAGAATAGAGGTTTTAAGAAAAGAAGGAGAAGAATGGCTGTGGAAAAGAGAATATCCGGGCTCGCCTTCATTTATCCGGACGATTTGCAGCCTTAGATGGAAGCGGTCACGGCATCATCCGTCGTCGCGCTGGAGCACCGGGAATTCTTTGTGTCCTCGACCTCGGTATTCGTTCGTGCGCGACTCATCCCTCATAGAGGTCAACACTTTTCGTCCTCCCCTTTCACTTTTTATTTGCCCCTGAGCGTCGAACGTAGGACTGCGGTTTCGCTAAGCTATTACTCTCTCCGCGTTTCGCATTGCTTTTGTACCAGGGGTAAAGTCCCTAACCGATGAAATAACGAAGCATCATTTTAAAGCTCTGACTTTTCCACGGGTCAGACGCTAAAATCCTCTTGAATCGTTTTCGGACATCCGAAGTCAACAGTATATAACATCTTTGGAACGTCAGCATTTTATCGTGTCAATAATAAAACTTAAAGCATTTTCGTTTCAACTGTATTAAAAGCTGTATTACAAAAAAACTTAATAGCGATTATGTATTATTCGGGTTATTATTAGATATTTCATTTTTGCAAGCACAGAATAAATAGATGTAACGGCAATTCGAACCACTACCTATTCCCGATAGAAAATAGAATTTTCGAGTAATGAGAATTTTTTTTTCAAGGACCCTGCGAAATGCACATAGTGAATTGTTCGAAGACGATAGTTGTAAATCACGTTTTGCAACGCGTTGAATTCTCCGGTGTATAAAGTCAAAGAAATATTATCTCCAGCGAAAAATCGAAGAAACGTTGGTCTCCAAGGAGTCTCATGAAATATAGCGGTGCCATCGGTTTCCTGCTACGTCTCGGCGAGAAAGCCATTAATAGTCGGGAAGCAGCAGGAGAGATATTTCCTCCAGGGAATTCTCGAGGCAACTGCTGGATATCTATTCCCGTCCGTTTTACCTGTCGGGTTTAACCGTTCGTCGGGCCAAATACGAATTGTTCGAAGCTCGTTAACCATCTTGTAAATACCCTGAGCGAAATTACTGCGTGACCGGGAACGGTTGTTTCTGGTCAAGCCAGAGTATAGGCGCACTGTATGCTAAACCGTTCCCGGTTAACCCTCGTCTCGACTCGCCGCGAGAAGTTTATTCAATGGCGAACTGTTGTAGGCAATCCGACTGCCCGAGAACATGACTTGTAGCGAGCAATGCACCACTGTGCGTAATGCACTGCCCCCTGGAACTAGCATCGAATTTGCTAAAGTATTCGCGGACAATTCCGAACGCCGTAGCATGTACGCCGTGGAGATTTAGCAGTCCATGTTCCGACAAAGGGTTGAAATCCTCACCGCAGATATACGCACGATATTATTGCTTCTCTGACATATTTATTCATCCCACGCTAATGGCAACTGTTAATAGCTGCAATTACTAATACCTGCTGCCTCGACTAATAGAACTGCACACCCATAAACACGTAATCTATACTTAATGTATTCCATCTTCCTGATTAGCGCCAAACCACTCTGCGTTATCTCAAAAAACTTCAACGGCTCTTCAACGGTTCTTCATTATCGGAAAAAGCTTCACCGCTGTGCGTTATAGTCCAAACTAATCATTTTTAATACGTAATGTAAGTTTTATCAATGGAAACAATTTTAACTTGCGTTGCACTGTAAATTAATGGTAATCAGGAATAATAAATTACAATAATTAATAATAAGGCATAAATTAACTATAAATTACTATAGATTTAAATTGGAAATCTCAGGTTTTGTGATCGTTGTTATAATTATAAGAGTTCGATAACTGGTACTGCATAAAAGTACTAAAATATGGAAATAGTAAATCCACATAAATCCCTTCTCTATTCGACTCTCTAGTCGATCCATCAAGTTTCTATGACCCCGGGACAGTTCAATGATCTTGCTATTTTGAGATTTCACGGGTAAATTCATCGAAGGGTTCACCGGTTGCAGTGAAGGAGAGAAGCGAGGAGGAAGAGAAAAAAAAAAGATGACACGATAAGATGAAGGTTGGACGAGCGAGAGCGCGAAGGATGCTGCAATACATGGGACACGAGTAAAAGCCGGAGAGTGTAAAGGCATGCTCCATTTGACCTAACTCCTTCAAGCGAATCATCCAGGCACATCCGCCCCACAAAGAGAAGGGTAGAAGTTCCTTGCCACCCCCCGAGGCTCCTCGGTCCCTGCGATCTAGACGTATCGATGAAACGCGCTTTAACGATTCCCACCTCACCAAAACTCGGTTCGCCAAGAAATACACTCCTCCGATGTATATTATATAACCCTCTAGGTCTAGCGGTATAAAATTCCTCGAGGAATTTTCGCTCGCTCAATACGTCTCCATATCTGAATAGCTGAACGGAGATTTTTATTTTTTTTCCCCCGTCAAGCGATGTTTTCCACTTGGATAACGAATTTTTCTTTCCCTCGCGTCGATCGGCTTCTTTTTTACCCTCCGGCATCCGCGGCTTTGGAACACCTTTCCTAATTGGAAAGGTGTTCCGCGGGCTCACCTTTCCGCTTCAGGATTCCGCGGGCTATGAGTACAAGAAAATAATGAAAAAGTTCGTTTCCCGAGTGGAGTCCAATGCTAAAAAAAAAATCCGAGTTCGTCGGAGGAATGAACTTTGAAACGTGTACGGAATGGAGGAAAAAAAAGACTGTAACTTTTTGTTTTCTATATAGATTTTTAACGATGCATTTTAGTATGTATTGTGTGCATCGACGAACCTCGACGATCCGCGGAAAAACTTGACAAAACAAAAATTCGTGAATTCATCATCGAGCGAACATCTCTATGTCGGTTCCGTCCCATAAATCACGAATGGGTCTGTACCCAGGTCGTGCGGGGATTTGCTTGGTAATGGAAAAGTTTTCTCATTGGCGGAACGACCGGGAAATGCCGGTTGTTCTTGCCGAACGTTCCAATGGCCGTGGATGAGGGAGGGCTCAGAAGTAACCCTCGAAAAGTTCGCCCGTTGAAGTATATTCCGTCGGCCCCTTATCCGTCCGACCCAAAACCGAGCGGCGAAAGCCGTCGAGATTGTTTTCGACGGGTGGGGCGTTCGCGAAAAAATACCCAAGTTTCGGAATGCCGCGACAGCCCATTGACGAAACATGCAGTGTAGGAAAAATTTATTCTTCGTACAGTCGAAGCATTTCTTCGCCGCTTCGAGAACTTCTTGACGACGCATCTCCGACAGGCTTCGTGCGGGTAGCGTCTATTTATAGGGAACTGCGTCGCGGCTGTTCCTGCAAAATCACTTCGACGCAACTTTGCGAGAACAATCTTTATCCCGTACCTAAATTTAATCCTGGGTGCTGCAAGACCGCGCCGAACATAAGTGTGGTGGCCGTAGAGGAAACCGCTAACCGGGCACCGAAACTGTTACGGAGCCGAGACCCGTAATGATTTCCGTTATTTTTCCGCTTTCCGAAAAGTAGAAATTCCCTCGTTCCCGGAAAGCGAACGAACCGGGAGGAAAAATAGAGATAAAGACACGATTCCCGTGCAGACTCCTCGGACATTATAAATTTGTGACGGCGCCACGCGTGTACCCGAGTCGGACGACACGATGGAGCACCGGTTAAACTCCCGCAGCAGTACAGCAGCAGGATATCGCGTGGCGGGTGGGGGGGGAGGGGGGGGCAAGATACTTTTGTTTTCGTCGGACCGAAGAAAACAGGGTTGTCTTTGCTCGCTCACACTTGTCCCGGGCTCGCAGCGACGCCAGAGTCGACTTTCTCGGAGGTCGAGCGCGAGTAGGTCATAAATCTCTGCCGACGAGGAGGCAGCGCGAAGCACATCGCGGGCAAGAAAAGCCGAGCGTGAAAAAAGTCTCGTCCACCTCGGCCTAAGAAAAAGAACCTCGGCAACTTTTTTGTATCTTCATCCCTCCGCGCCGTCCCGTCGTTCCAGATCTTTCGGACATATCTGTCGCGCGGTGAGCCGGCCAAAACAGTGATCAAGCACATAGAGCCGAGCTTTGGTGTACGCGAGAGCGTACAAAAAAAATTGGGAAGCTTGGCCCCCGGAAGCATCAATCACCTTCGGCTAGACCCATTCACCCTTCTTTCCGACGATTCCTTCAATCAGAACATGTAACCGTTAAATTCCGACGTTATTCTTTTTACATCAGTCTCCGTGGAGCGTAAAAAATATAGAAACAAGTAGGTCACGGCATTCCTTTTCGGCACAACGTCTCCCTGGGTGAGGAGGGGTGTTGAGAGTAATGCACTCTTAAAGGCAAAGAGGAACCTAGAGGACCCGGATGGGTCCTCTATCCATCGCGCGTGAAGGCATAAAAGCGTCAGTGGGGGGGGGGGGGGGAGGCAGGGGGCACTGTACAAAAAAAGTGTATTATATCTTGATGGAGGATGAAAGGAGGCAAAAGGGAGGAAAAGCGTCGAATCCATCCGAGCTTTCGTGGATAGTATGTGACCCGAATACGCCGGAGAGAAACTCGAAACTTCGTCCCGTTCTCGGGCTCCCACCGTTGACGACAATGCCATTGTCGCCGCGGTCGCATAATGGGAACCGTTAAGACCTATAATTTGAATGTCATTTGAATCTGAATGTGGATTGCCGCTCGTGGCCGTCATCGTACCTGCTACACAGTTGGAAGCAGCCCCGGCCTTTCAGCCATGAGGTGCTGTTGCTCTTACGGGCTGGGGGAAGATTCACGATGATCGGAGGTGCAGAATTAAAGCTCAAACTTACCGGTTAGAGCTCGCGTGTGCCGCTTCAGAAATGGTAATTACTTTGAAGTTTATCGAGTCTGAAGTTACAAGTACCTTACGAACAATCTACAATTAAGGCTGAGCGATGGTATCAAACGTCGGCTTCAATCATAACGATGATATGATCGAAATTTTAGAAAAATGAAGTTGCAGATTAACTGCGGTAATCGCTCAAGTGTGGTGCGTGGAAATAAGCCCGATAGTCTTAGGTTCCTCCCCCCTCCCTCCGATTATTCTGAGTACTTCTTGGGTTCCCCGCCTTGATTATTCTAAGTACCACCGGGTGAAAGTCTACCAAGGAGACGATTTCCGGATCTCCAGTAGGGTCATTTTTTGAAAACGCACTTCACTTATGCACATAATTTTCACAAGGGCTTTAACACATTTTGAGAAAACTTTTCGACCTTTTTACATTCGTTTATCACCCAATTTTCGTGGGAACCCTTTTTATTTAGAAGTCCCGGTAAAGATATTTTCACATTAAACGGTCTTGTGTTATACTATCTAGACAACAGACTTGAGACTGGCCGAGTAGGAATGTTGTAGAAATGGGCAGAGCAGCTTTAAATTGCAAATAAAAACAAGAGAAACTAAAATGCCAGTGTTTTGGTTTTTGTAGTGACAGAGGGTCACGGTATTTAAGCCTACACGTTACGTACGGCGGGGTGGTTTCTAGCACCACTTTAATGTGCTCTCCGGCACGTATAACGGTAATTGAATCTCACTGCCAGTTGAAAGCTTAAAATTTAAGTACCCACTTTCCACGACCAGGTGAATAAACCGGCTTTTAACGCTGTTCCACCGTGCACCCTCTTGAAAAAGTGAGTTCACCGGTAAGCGAGCAAGATGCGGAGGGTTAAATCTTGGTAAAGCGTGCGGTTAGCACCACCCATCCCGTCTTGAAAATTTACTTTCCAGGAAATCTACAAACCGCGGTTCAACGACTATCATATATCCGTGTACGATAGGGTTGCAAAAACAATCAAATAGTGCCCCGTATCGATGTTACGCTACTGAACCACATTTTGCCCAGGAGTCCACTACCACTTGATTCGATAAATTAATATTTTCAATAATTTTTTTTATACCCATTTTGCTCCGGTCATCCCTATATTTTCCATGTATTATTCGCATGTACTTTTTTCCGTGGGCGCATAGACAAAGGGCTTCACAATTGGCGTGTCGAGACAATTCTTATTTTGGACGGTCTTCATCAGTTCCTGACCAAATCTATCTAACAAGCGATTCGGTCGACCGAAATTGCGTGTGTCTCGATGTTCGACGAATATAACCACTATTGATTATTGATTACATTATTTTTGTTGGCCTTTCGTCTATCTTCCATTCCACATGAGCGAGTTGCATGACACGAATTTATACTCCCGGCAACACCCTTCCCATTTGACCTGTCTGCAGACCGTAGCGGGCGTAAAAAATAGTGCGCCCTTTATTGATCGATAACACAAATAGAAATAGCAGCTGCATCGACGTGGTAATTAGATTTTTCATATGTAAAACGCGATATTCTCTAACGAACTTCCCTTTACAGCGCAATTCGTTTAGGTACCGTGATCAAAAAAATATAAAACGCAAATTGATAAGTAAAACTCATTTTTTTTTATCCCAATGAAAATTTGTTGATACTGGACGTTGAATCTCGTGGTACAGGTGGTCCACAGATCCAACCCACAAAAATTATTCCGTCCTTTTCGGGCATGAGTCATTTTTCAATAGAGGTTTTTTTTTTTTTAATAAAATGTGCATTTTTGTTTTGTTTTGCAATTATGCACGGTTTCGTACATGGCCGAGAACAATCCTCGTTTGTGTATTCATCGCGATACAAAGATTTACATTTTCTGTTTTTAGTAGCAATTCGATCCGACAAGAACGATCGATTTGATCGATCGAAGCTTGTTTACACTTACCTCTCAGCCGTTCGAGATCTGAACGATGCGTCATTGACCCAGCATACCCTTTAAAACTGTCTTTTTCCAATGGGAAACGCCGCAGCGGGTCCCGGGTGTTCATGCAGCGTAATCGCGAATAATCACGTCGTTCACAGAAATGGAAACATTTCGGATCGGGAGCGTTCGTGATACCGGCTTACGTGTTGGGAAGGTAATTTTCGTGCCGTGCTTAGCTGGATATAATGGGGGCACCCCTGTTGTGCACCGTACTCCGTGCGATAAGGCTGTTAAATTCACAACCATTCTCAGGACAATCTGCGAATTAGCCTAGTCTCTCTATGCGGACCAGATTTCTCGATCATTTTCCCAATACGAATCGGGACAGGGAAGCGCATATAACCCAAATTCTGAAATGATAGCATACAAAATGGAATTTCGAAATTTAAAAAAAATGTTTAATTAACTTTTTTTATCTGTATTGTCATCCGCTTTTCAAAGCTACTTATGGTACCTTACAGCGGGTCGACGCGGTTGATGCTTAATTACTAGTTCTTACTTATTATTTGTTTAGTTGAACTTTATCCTCCCAGCTTGAATAAATGTGATATATTTTTCAGCAAAAAAATTTGCCCATCTTTAGAGCGTATTTTTTTGGCACCAAAACAGCACGGAAAAAACGTGCGGGACAGTAATGCTGCTCGGGAATATATAAAATCTCTCTCACGGTGTCTCGGCCACAAATCTACTTTGAACTTGAAGTGTAGCGATTTAGCTGTTGCTAATCCCCCTTTTTTCTCTCTTTCTCAATGACATCAGAACCACTATCGCCTTTCATCAGGAGACAGTATTGCGCGTGTACGCACTTTGCAAAGCTTGCCGCAACGATGAGCTGCAAGAGCACTTGCAAGTATCTTTGCATCCGCGTTGGGCTTTGAACTGCACTCAGTCGGTACTCGACTTTATCCCTTGCAATTCGCTAAAGTCTGCGATTTGGCACTGTGCACTCTTATTCCAAGCTGGTCAATCGATTAAAAAATAAAAATGATAACATCATCGAAACTTCCACAGATGAATCAATGTTATCGAAGCTCGGTTGGTGTGGAGTCCTGAGTAAATGGTGTGTTGACCCAAGAGTCAGTTCGTGCAGAATGTCTCGTTTCCCTGGTGGGCATTTTCGAGCGTTACATCAGGCCCTAATAAGGCCCTGTCAAGACGTTTTCGAGACCTTATCAGGCGGCGTTTTAATGCTCCAGAATATCTAGTCGCCCCGGTGTCCCGCCGATATCCGAAATTTTATCGCGAGAATTAGCAATAAGCGACACGTCGTTTATTTTCATATATTGGGTGTAATTTTTATGAATTATTTTTATTTTTATTCTTTTTTTATTTTCCATATAAAAACAATCAAGCTGAATAATGCAACGCTGTCGTTCTTTCGTCTGAAAGAAGTCGCAGACAATTCAGAAAAAAATGCACGTACCGACATCCTTAGACAGCCGCAACCGAGTGAGCAAACTCCCCTCGCGGGGACACAAAGCCCTGAGCCGCGAACTCATGAATTTAGAACTCGCACGCCGAGGTACGAACCCGACAGAACGGGTTGAGCTCGCGCGTAATTTTTCCGGCTTACTCCCGGCGAACGAAAGCGCTCTCGGTATGTGCAACAAATGAAAATGGAACGGCTGCCACGTCACGCGCCCCGAGGCCCAGCGGCATAAAATCCGGGTACATATATCCCCATCGCGATATACAACCGGTAGATGCGCTTGCGACATCGAAAATGTGATTATATTTATGGCACTCAAAAATTGGAAAATCCATATCGTCAGCGGCAAACGAAAATAGCGTTGCTGCCACTGTAGTATATATATATTGTATCACAATTTATCGAATTCACCTTTCTCGCACCTTCTCTTTCCGATACTCCACCGTCATATCAACCGGCACGTATAATCAAATTATCGGAATACGATAATTCGATCTCGATCAATTATATCTTGAACTTACCAAAATATCTTCGGAAAGAAACCGCTCCACAGAAAGAAGCCCACGTAGATAGGGGACAAAGTCATATTTCGACGAGCACGTCGACCGGGGAATATCGGAGAGGCAACAAGGACGTCGTTCTTTGAGATTCTTAGTTGATAAATTCAGAGCCGGGTTTAGGTGAGAGGGTGTGGAAGGTAAAGGAGTGAAGTCTATCGCGCGGCGGCGAGGAGGAAGAAGAGGGCAGACTGCTGATAGAGATTTGGTCCACAATAAGATGTCACTCCAGGACCGGCTCTACGACGGCGAGACGAACCGGCAAGGCCGAGAGGAAACCCAGCGACGGCGAACACGGCGAGCCTGTCGTGTGGATAGTGGTGCCGGGGCGCACGGTGTCTCGGGACAAAGGACCAGAGAGGGTGGCTGTCAACGCGCGGTGTCGCCGGAGAATCCCTCTTCGTGAAACGACCAAAAAGACTTAAAGCCGCCGCCGGCTTCTCCGCCTTTACCGCAAGGACCCCCGTGCACGCCGAGGCTCTTCGCATTAAGCGGCTGAATACCCAATGTAATATTCTCGTACGCCCGAAGGATTCTATGATGGCAACGTTCCCTCCCAACCTCCTTCGGACTCGCTCGAGTACTCGGCTGTGTGCAGGTATGAACCTTTCGTAGAGCGAAACATCATGTCCACGAGTGTACTTCGAATACGGTATGATGTTCCAATGCAATATGCATTAAGGTCGTTTATTCTTCCGTGCCCGGGATACTTTTGTTGGTTCATAAAAAAAATCCTTTCTTCTTCAACGAGTCGTTAAGTTCAGTTGATTCGCCCGAAGCATTCTTCACTGTCCGTGTGTCCTTTGATTGAGAGAGAACCGATGAATCATATTTACTCCGGAAAGACTTTTTCTCTACTGGTTTGAGGCGGCGCTATGGAATAACCATTGCAGTCTTTTTCACCTTACGTCACGATGTCTTTAGTTTCGCGATACAATAGCAGTCGTTGAACTTCATGGGCTTCTTGTATTTATTCGACTGAATACCTAATGTAATATTCTAGGAGTCCTACGGGCGCGTTTCTGCACTGTTTCTACCGGTAACGTTCTGTAATCCAAGTTCGCTCGGATAAAGCTTTTATTCCCAGCGCGTCTACCGTCGTAGCTTGTCCGCGAGTAAATTTCCAACCTCGCACGCTGTCCAATGAGAACCGGCGCGTTATCGTTCGCGATACGTTTGTTCAAATAACCCCATTCAAACATTCTAATAGAACTTGTTCGTGTTTTCCACAAATTTTATCCATGTGGTAATCAAATTGTACATCTTAACAGCATCAGATGCGAGCACTACACGCTCCACCTCCTTCCGTCGTATTACTTTTCACCGTGCGAAGCCATGCCAAATATTTTACGGAATAATTTCGCAAACCGGCGCTATCAAATTTTAACGACGAATAAAAAGCTCGTTTCCTCCTCGTCAACCAGTTTTTTCTTAACATCGTCCACCCACAGTGGACTTTTTTTCAACGACGTTATAATTACATTCCCGTATTATGATTAATACTGCACTTACCTCACTCCAATTATATCGGATTCCTGGGAGGGTTGCCGAGGAAGCGTGCGCGACCGATTCCCAACCACGAAGCCAGTCGCCGACCCTGTTTCGCGGTAGGACTTATCTTAATTTGATATAAGGTCGTACGTGCGCTGCCCTCGTCTCGCCGACTGCCGGCAAGACCACGTCGAGAGCCAATTAGTACGTAATCAGGCACTATGAACGTTGAGGGTACCGAGAGTCCCAATCAAAAGCTACTGGCACAGCGCGTTAATCAAACCAAAAGTTTGTCGCAGTAGCTTCGATCTCAAGGGCCTTACTGATTCGCAGATCGTACGTGTGTACGAAACCGTAGTTGCCTTGACAAGAAACAGTCCCTAGCTATTGTACACCAACCCAGACAAGAACCTGTTTCCGCTTTCAGTTTACCTTGAAAATACACTGAATCTTAGACTCGGGCTTGCTACCATTGTCCCGACTCACCACGCTTGTCTTGCGTAACAATTCAATCGTTCCTCGCTAAACATTCAAACTCGAATTAGAGCTAAAACACAGCCCTAACTTACTGCTTGAATCGCACACACGCAAACTACGAGAACCGAACAATAAATCACAAACCGGTAGTGGCTGAAGACAGAACTGTAATGAGGAAGGATGTAAACATTTTTTAGGGATGGAAAATAGACGTTTGGAAGTACGTAGTCATATATTCAATCCGGCGTAGCTATAAATCAGACGAATGACGCTCGTGGAAAGGACCGTTTCCAGTCTTCCACAAGGTTTTTTATGGAGAAAAGAGGCCTACTCGGTCGAAGTGAGCCCAAGGGATCGTCACCCTTGCGTGACTCAGCTTTGATTCGCTACCCGCGATTTCGGAATTTCCTAAAATTTGTTTCCCTTCCGATTCGGATGCCCGAGCTAAATGCCCGACAAGATTTCGCTAAAGTTTGCGTTTACGTTCAGGTAATCGCAAAAGCGCTGTTATCGGGTATCGGAAGCCATACTTCTTCCACCGTATCAACGGAGGTAGACGGCAATTCATCATCGTCTCGAGTGCTGACCATTCTTGGGGTGGATGCAGACTATTGTAGTGCAGTTTGTAATACAGGGGTCGAGAGTGGAGCTCTGGAAATGAATATAGCGCGAGAAAACTTAACGACCCACGCAGGGGCTGTAATTTTGTATTTCGCAACGGCAAGCAGTCAACGATAAGTCAACGATGCTGAATGCCCGACGTGAAATCGATACCAAATATAACTGATGGAAGGAGTTTTTATTGTTGTTAGCAAACCCTTGTCAGAAGTCCCGTGTGCTCTATAAAGTGTACCGACGATTTACTGCTCCTGTAACGTATATCTTCGGGAGAGAAAAAGTATTCCGGCACTCCCGACGGAACTATCGAAACGCTGGCTATGAATCATTTGTTAAGCGAAAACTTTCTTCTATTTTTCAGACATGCGTTGGCTCATGTGCGCTTTCATCTTTATGGCCGGGGGCGTTGTCGGCTGCAAGCAAAGCGAGTTTCAGTGTGGAAATGGTCGATGCGTCACACTGAATAAAGTATGCAATACTGTTGACGATTGCGGCGATGGGAGCGATGAAGCGCGTCAATGTTCACGTAAGTCATTTGTCATTTTCACCTTCTGTATACTATTATGAAGCGGGCGGCGGTAGTAATATTGTGCAGGGTAAGAGCGGGCAATATGGCTCACCTCGATTAGCACGCAAACAAGTCATATATTCGTGACTTCTACCCCAGTTGTGATCATGTTTCCAAACTACTATACACTGTGTGCAGCATTGAAAACAGATTTTTACCTTGTTGGCCCGCAAGATCATCGATATTTGAACATTTTTTAATGACAAAAAAAAATAATTAAATATAGCATGCTGAAATTCATATTCTTGAGTTACCTTTAATTCATAATATTATAATCATCAATCATAACTACTCCTCACTGCCCTATCTCCAAATGGTTAGTTCACAATAAGCTTAAACCGCAGTAAATGATACAAACATTCAATGGCTCAAAATATAGAGCATCATTTGTTCATTGTATGACTATTCAATATTCACATCCGTAAAAAAAAACTCCATCCATAAAAAAAGTTCATGTAGGAAAAACTTTCATTCAAAAAAATGCATGCTGCACACGCGCCGGTATCTTTGCCAAACGAATCGACAATAATCCAATCGATTATTCATAACTCTTTCGTTTTGAAGGGAAAAAAGCGCTGGCAAAAAGACTATTGAAATTTGTTTTTCATGGATGCCGTATAACGATGCTTTCAGTCACAAATTTCACCCGTGAGGAATTCGTTAAAGTAACTTTCAATTCGATAATCCCGGATGGATGTAACGGTGAACGACGGATTGGCAAGGTCCAATTTCGATCAACATTTTTCTGTACCTTTCAACCGGAAGCGTTGCTACTCGTTGCCGACAATGGTGTATAGATGGAATGGGAGAGTGGTACACATACCCGTGCACAGCAGCATTGTACAACCAGTGTGCACGCCTCTCTCGTATATTTTGTCCGTTCGCCGTAAATAATTCGGGCCGAAGTTTCGAACCGCGACCAAGCTTAGCCCGGAGGCCCGCGCAACACAACTCCGCGGCACACATAGTTCGCGCAATTTAACCGGGCGTCGTGTATTCTCACAACGCTGATCGCTATGCTAATCTCACATCGTAACGACACGCATTCGCTCGAAATTATCAGAGTGCAAAAAAGTTGACAAACGCGAATGATTCGCTTGAAAATTTCAGGAGCATTGTACTTTACATTGGCGTCATAAAGACAAACTTCAGTACCCATCAATTTCAATTCAATTCAATTTCAATGTGTTCCCTCAGGATAATATGCTACCTCCGCTGCCATCCACTCATGAATAACTTGTCGTTAAAAAAAAAATCATAACACTTATTATTATTATTATTATTATTATTATTATTATTACAAAGTTGTTTGGTCCCGAAGGAATATTCAGGGTGGTTGAATTTAAGATCCCCAGCCGTCGATGAGAGTCCCGAGGGAGAATGAGGTTTTGGATTTGTCGTATCCACCGACCGAGCGACAGGCCTCCCAAAATACGAGGGGTCGTTTCCAGGGTTCAAACAATTTACTGAATACCCTGAGAGTACATCAGCAACGTCGTAGCGTTTAATCTGCTTTTCGGAGGGTTCCCGCCCGCCATTTCCTCTCGCCTTCTCGCAACCCTCACTGAGAAACCGGGTGTTAGTCGTATATACCTTTCACGGAGCAACACATAAGCTTCGGCGCTGGCGCGGGAAGCCGTATGTAGGGTGGGCGTAATTAACCTAAGTTACGGGTTGCGTTTAAATAGAGTGTGCAAGCATTCGTGCGTGCATGACCTCTCCTGCCTCTATTGCGTCACTGTATGTAGCGGTACGACTACAGGAAGAGGCTACGCTCGACATTTAGCCCCAAGTGTGGAAGGTACGGTACACGTGTGTGTAGAATCGGGCACACACATTGGCTCGGCGAGCACGGCATGGAAGTGTTACCGAGAGGAGACCAGGCCGATTACGCTACTCTGCGCGAGTCCGAGTGTCGGTTTCCCCGGGATGTGATATGGTTAATACCTTTGAAATTGCGTTGCCTTGTGGGCACGAAGACCAACCCCGCACAGAAGGTACTATCGGGTCGCTGAACCGCAACTCCGATTCAGACCAACATCGAACACTCAAATTAAGCACCCAATTATGAACGGACTTTGATATTCCCGATAAGCCGTTTAACAAACGATGGGCTCTTAGCGTGAGGTTATCGGGGGTATTAGGCTTCCTTCGATGTTTAATGTTTGATCATCGAACCGCGCTAATGAGTTATCGAAAACGAATCGTCGATTAATTATGCTGTACCGCATGAAAGTATCGACGTTGATAGTCGCGGGATAAAAGAGCGCATCAAATGGAAATACTTTCCGTACAGAGTCCGTACAATCGGGATGTACAGTACACTGTGCACCGAAGGCCGAGATCATCAAGACGGCTATCTCCGACTTGTTCCCCGCGGAAACTTAAATGAGAATCGTCGTATGACGGCGTTCGTGCAGTAACGTTTGCAGTAGCGCTTTATCTTTGGCGCGTTATTGGCCATTAAAAATGTAACTATGTGGCGTGTCAACGGGAGAAAGTTGGCATAACGGCGTAGAGGTGAATAAAAACGGAGTAAAACGCGCAAGAGAATTTTAGAAAACGCGCGAAGATGTAAGCGTCGTTGTCAAAACGCTGTAAGGGTCGATTCTTCCCGACGCAACGTCTTAAAGTTTCGCACGTTTCGCGAGGAAACGGGGTGGCGCAGGGGAGGCGGCGGAAGTACGGAATATATATTCCTGGCACGTACCGAGATATAAAGTCGCATCCTGTACGGGTGCGCAAACGAGAACAAGAGAAAACTCGAGCCGCTTTCTTCCTGGCTGCATCTGCCTCTACAGCGCCAGTAATCGGGAAGTTACTCACGAATTTCTCTCTGTCGGAAAACTCGGATGGAATATCCGCACTCGCCCATCTCGCTCGGAATTTTTTCTCGCACCCGCGCGCATTAACTATTCACCTGCTTTGCCAGGGAAACGAAATATAGGTATACTTACAGGAACAACGCGATGCGGGGCTTAGGTAAATATTAAAATATCCTTTTTTCGTTCTTTTTTGTTCTTTATTTTCTTAGCTGTTTTCTTTAACCATTGCTGCGTGAGCTCGGTGTATATTGGTGGGTGCAACCGCCCCGACAAAGTTTAGTTCTTCAACGTGGGCGGATAAAACGGTTCGCCGAGCGAATTAAATGGTATCAATTAGACTTGAAAAAGTAATTAAGAGCGAGCGGGGTAGAAAATGTCGAGGTGGCGCGACCCGGCGGAAAAACCGACTGGATTTCTCCGACGCCTTGGATGATTTGTCTTTAAGTACCTTTTTATATATAGAGTAATCTCGGGTGACGCGGCTACGTTTCTTCTTTTTTAAGGGGAAAGCGTGAAAATTGATACTAAGCAGCTCTATGGGCATTAATGTCGAGTATTTCACGCGGAAGATTGAACGAATAGAACCGGAGATCTACAGGGATAAAATTGTGTTTGCGTAGTTTTCTTTTTCGTCTCCCACACCGAGTATCGAATGACAGAAGAAACTACTGAATCGGAGTCGCTGTCCTAAAGATACGTCGCTTTAACATTGAAATAAAGATTCCCTTTAAAGAACCCACTTTTCCGCCATTGAAGAGAGCAAGTGCTCTTTCATTCCACCGAGCTAGCTGGCTATCTAGCTCGCATGCCTACCGTTGTTTCCACTCGCTCTCACACAGCGCTCGACGATCTCATTTGCCGAGACATGCACTTTATTCGTTCCGCGTAAGCATCACAAGCAATCTGGCTCCGGTACGTAGTGTGTACTTCAGTGCATGCTGGACACTCCCGAGTCACTTCCACCGAGTGGAAATGCGATGCAGAACCTTCCACAATTTCGCCTGCCAGCTATGAATATTTTCCGATATTGACTGAAACACATGTTTCAAATACGGTCCGGCCTGCATCAAAACTCTTGCACAGGACCACAAGATTATTTTTTCATTCGCAATGCTACAGTCATCCGATATCGATGTAAAAGAGATTAATTGTCTTCGGACATCATGAATATCGGTGAGGGAAGTCACGCTCATATCCGGCCATAACTGCGATAACGACTTCCGGTTAACGAGCCGAAAGCAGAAAAGCTCGATAGGACCATCGTCCTTCCGGCAAGACAATGACCGGAAGTCGAGCCGAGGTAGAGCGCCGATTAAAAGCAGTAAATAAAACTCGATCGCCCTACGGTACGTCGATAATCGAGATCCATCTGATAATCACCAGTTCGAATAGGTTCGCAAAACTTTGTTCATTCCGACGACTGTAATGAAATTAAAGTGAATCTATTCCTCATTGAACGACAGCTTTATTCTTTTTGTCGTTTCCCTTTTTCTCTCCACCCTTTATTCTGCTGTCCGGTCGACGATGCTCTAGCGAAAGACGATTTGGAACTAATGAAAGGGAGACCCAAAAAAGGGAATGGCAAAAAGGGTTGAGAAAAGTTGAGAGAGGCGAAGGGGAATATCAACTAGGTCTCGGGATTCAGGCGGGACATTGCGCCCCAATTCACGCCCATTATTTTACCATACGCCATCCACGTTATCGAGCCAACCTGACCTACCCCTCCGGTGCATGCAATTCCTTTCTCCGCTGTGCAACGACAACCCGGCAGCCTCTCACAGCGCCAGATACCAACGGGACCATAAGCATAATAATGCACCTGCATTCTCTTGAAGCAGCAAAAAATCACGACACCCTCGAATCGCTATTCTTCGATATACCGTGGAATTTTTATTCCAGCAATGCAATCGGCGCCCGCCATTCTAGCTAGTTTCCTCATGACCGTCGGGAAATTGATCCGGTAGCGATAAAAATTGAGAATCAGATCGAACTCTGGTAAAATGTCTAGAGGTGGTCTAAGTGTATTAACTCATTAAAGGTAGTCACTACTGAAAGGTCGTAACTACTTTAAAGTAATCACTCCTTAAAGGTCGTAACTACTTTAAAGTAATTACTACTTAAAGGTCGTAACTACTTAAAACCCATAACTGCTTAGAAGTAGAACTAGGTAGTAGTAAGTACTTGGAAGTAATGATTAATTAGTAGCAGAATATTAAAAAATAGTAACTATTTAGATGCAGTAATTGCTTAGAAGTGCTGCTTACTTAGAAGTTGGGACTACTTAGGTGTAGCAACTACCTACGCCGGGGTCACGTCGGAGAAGCGATTACAGACTATACTACTGAAGTCGATTGCGAAACGAATGTTTCAAAAACATAAACACTTCTTGTTTCATCGGAAATTATTTTCCATTGTCATAGAGTTTTTTCAATACATTCGAATGTGTTAAATATCTCTGTATCGTGGAACAAAAGTCTGCACGATAACTGTCGATATGGAGTTTGAAAAACAAATCGCTTCAAGAAAAAAGAAACAAAAATTGAAGTTTCGACAATGGGCACGAGTGGGGTATAACGCCTCGAGGTGGCAGTACGGTATGAATGCGCGAAATTAATGGTGAGAGGCGGAACGATTAATCTATCGACTTTTGGAATTGATATCGGCCGGCCCATCCGCCCCGGGCGAACGGAATGGGTCGTCGAGCTCGGCGAAAAATATATAAGTAAAGGTGCTCCTGGATGCAGGGCCGTTTGGAGCTGCGGGTAGACACAGAGAACTGGCCGTACGCCAACCGGCCGCACGATTTGGGTCAAACCCGACCAACCAGTCTATGCGCCCTACTATTCCAAACCACCCCACCGCCCACTCCCTTCCTCTCCCGCCCCACTGGACCCATCCACAGTCTCTTCTCCTATTCGCTTTTCTGTACCTTGTTCAATCTCCTTCGAAATCCCAGCAACCACCGTAATCCCACTGGTATCCTGATAAATTTTCGATTAACGCTTCGCTGCTTTGATTAATCTTCGCTCTTGAATCCAAGAACGAAATTGTCGATGCTCTCCTAAGGCATTATCACGTTCTCCCAATCACAACCCTTTGCCGGATAATCTGCGCTACCACATTCATTAATTCTACTTAAGCCTGTATAGAGGAAGAAACCTCTGGCGCACTTTACCCCACAGGAAACCTCGTGAGCCATTGAATTTTCAAAAGATTGGATACTCATGAAGTACGAATGTGCACAAAGGTAGCTCGGCGCCGCTAACTGGGTATGTATATCGATGCTTAAAAAGTACCACTTTAATACGTCCGTTTTTGGACAAGGTCGCAGAGGGAGTGAAAACCCTCTTTCACACGGTTCTATAAGGGCTTAGTGAAATAAATATGACACTAAAGAGTGCTATGCTTCGCAGTTGAAAAAATAGTAAAGCCATTTTATTTATAAAAAAAAAATCTACCAAATATATTTCTCACGTCTATACTGCCGCGATAACGCAGGATGTACCGCGGAACATGATCAGCAATACCCACTTCAACTTCAACCGTTCTGAAGGGTTTTCATAGAAAGCTCGTGAATAGGGTGCACCAAGCTTCTTTTGCATGCAAACTTATAGCTGGAACGAGGTGTAGAAGTTGCTACCACAACGTTGAAAGGGTGTCAAGGACTCTCGTGTCGTCGATCGCGATCCACGTTTATGATGAAAAATAAGTTACTCTTCCGACACGCGCCGCACTATCAATGGCAGACTGTAATTCACAAATTAAAAAACAACAAAAAAAACTAATTAAAAACAAAAAAAAACCTCTCCTTCTGTACCACCAGAAAACTCACATCCGTCACATGCAACGCGTACACATTTCCGTAACTTTGGTAGACACAAATCCTAAGAAAATTGCGTTCGTACACCCAGAAAAATAATTTATTTGACGGGCACCTTTTATTTGGTTTAAGTAAAATATTATTTCATTTAAGTAACTATTTACTTAATTTAAATAAATATTTATTTAAATCAAATAAATATTGTACTCAAACCAAATAAAGGGTGGCCGTCAAATAAATTGATTTTCTGGGTGTACGAAGGTAAACATTGCCACGCCGATATCGGAAGATGACATTGAAATATGCTCTTCGGGGTCGACGAACACGAATGCACTTTATTATTATAGGGACTAGCATTTACGATTTCTGGCAGGCACAGCGTCGACTCTCAAGCACAAAGACTGATGGGCGCCACGCCGAGTAGACGCTAGTGAGGTGGCTGCGACCGGAGAAGCTTCGTAGTCGTCGGGAGAGAAGAATGAAAAAAAAGCAGCAAAGGGTGTAGAAGCAACCCCATGAGTGCGTGCGCGTTCCGTACCATTGAAAAAAGTATACGGGCTCGCCCTCTTTCAGTTTTTTTTTCTTTTTTACTTCACATCTTCTGCTGCTTTCCAGCTACAACGACGTCGGACTCGACTCGGTACATCGAGCGCGGGGAAGGAGGGAAGGGAGTGTATATGAGAGCACGCTGAAACTTTGAAAGGCGTCGGCCGAATCCATTCGTCAGCTCCCTCTTCCCGCAAATTGTGTGCTACCATCACCACCGCACGCGGACGATGTACCAAAGCGGATATAAAAATCCGTCCGGTGGGCGACAAAGCAAAGCCTCAACCTACCCTCTGCCTTTCATATATACACTCTCTGTATCTTATCCATCGCGCCGCACCATTTTCGCAGTCCCTCAGACTCCGCAACCCCTTCATGTATTTTCCTATCTGCCGGTAAACCACGCTGTACCCTTTCGCTCGATTCCTTTTATTCTTTGAACTTTGATCCCTTATCTGATATTGTTTTTTTTATTTTCATTTTTTTTTCATATAATGCATCCACCACAAGAATAAAATATTCATCGACTATATCGTAATTTGGAGCGAATACCCTGGTAACAAATACACGTAGTTATGTACAGGAAAAGCTAATATTTATGGAGTGCTTTCGGAGCGGAGCGAAACTGCACCACGTTCTGGTACTTTTTGCAAATTGAAAATGTGCACATTGCTTCCTCATCATTTTTTCATTATTAGCGATGATTGCTCTGTGCGAAAGCGGTATCGGTATGTTTTTTTAGAAAAATGATGAGGGTGCAATGTGCAAATTGGCAATTTGTAGGATATTTCATTGCGAGTTCGGGGATTATTCCAATTAGAGCGCCTACCGTAGCCGCTCTAATTGGAGAAATTGAGTGAATTAAATACTGTTATGATCCGGTTAGGATAACAGTGGTGAATATGGTCCGATCCATTGATCTACGTGCTAATCGGGATAGGCCATATTCCTCACATTCACACTATATATCTATAAACCCGAGGCCATAATTTGGTCAACGCCTGACAGCCCTGCCTCGTTGTGATGTGAGGAAGAATGTGTGGGTAAAGTCGGTCGCCGACATGATATTTTTTTTCACCCGCCTCGTCATCATCTTTTCGAGGGTTTTTTCCGGGGGATTTTTTTCCGAGTGCTCTCTTTCCGGGAGTGTTTTTTTTTCACCTGCCAGTGAAAGAAACCGACGCAGGAACAATTGATGGTGAAGAAAAAAATTTATCCGCATGTCCCGGAAGGGCAATAAAAATGATATGCCGGCTGCAATAAGGAATTTAAACGAGCACAGTCGGCGAAATAAATTCATGCAACCCTTCTCCCACTTGTTTATGCCTTTCACTGTGGATTCCCTTTGTTCTTTCCCTCGCTCTACCTTCCGACGTAGGTCTGTTATCTCTCGCTCTGCCTCTGTCATAACTCTCAGGATATATGATAACAAACCGAGGCGTTTCGCCTCGGAGTCCGCTGCAAAAATTCTCCAACCCGAGAATTCTGTATCAACCAACCCGGTCGTTCCGTTTTCCACTATATATGTCGCCCTTTCCGCATTCCCTGCACTGCGGCGAATTCGCGGGATTGTATAAACAGGTTTGGCACCGGTTTAGAACCGGCGAGCTTATTCTATCGGTCGAAACGTATTGCACATCGGAGCCGCCCTTACCACGGTGAAACGACATAATCATTCGACCGGCGGGACGGCGTGTGGGCAAAATTTCCTTCGCCTAAGACAAATGGAGCATTATGATATGCAGAAGGATTAACGAGGAACCGATGTTTTCCGATTCTATAAGAATACTAAAAAAGAAAGGACCGACGGCGTTGGGTGCGCGGTCGGTGTGTCGCTTCGGCGGTCTCCCGAGTCAAGCAGCTTTGCCTGCGTCCAGTAGGTGGATGGGTGACCGCTTAGCTCCACACCGGCTTGCGCATCGAATGTTAAGCGGCCGGCCAGTTTTTCTGAGTTCTTGATGAAACCCGAGAGGGTAGGGGAGAGCGGGCAAAATGGCACAGCGGGGCAAAACGGGATAATGAGACAAAACGCAATTTTCCAGTAACTTTTGGATGGTTCCGATGGTGGTTCGTGGGGCAAAACGGGATTGAAAATCAGGATGAATCGTTGGAACAAAATGGGGCATCCGAACATTATTGGAAAATTGAGTTTTGCCCTCACTGTCCCGTTTTGCCCCACTAAAAAAGAAAGGAATATTAAGACGTTCATTACGCTATTTCGCTCTGCGTTGCACTAATCTTCAACGTTGTAGAGAGCGACTTGAACGATTTTTCTTGAATGATGAATAATGCAGATGGAGGTGTTGAACTCTTCGAGAAAAGTGAGGTAATTTCTCGTGTCTATGGATGAGGCCCTATATTAATCGTAGCGACATTGCGAAGCGAGGGTCGCATGTTAAGCGAGAATGGGTGACGGAGAGAGTCGAGGAAGTGGGAGATGCCCGGGTAGAGGAAAGTCAGTGATAAAAGCCGGGCATCCGTCAGACGTGGCAAGCCCTCGAGAGTAGCACGGCGGAGAAACGGTGGTTTCCATTTAATGCATGCACCATGCAGTTGAACAGTTCGCACAGCAACGTGACGCCGAGCCGGCCGAGCGCCTCCTCTTTCACTCGTCACCCGAAGTAGCGAAGTCCAGTCATTTGTCAGACTCGAGCGAGCGGCAGTTGCGACAAAAGCCGGAGTGGTCGCAACAAAAGTCAGCGCGGCTGTAACGGCGAGTCGTGAAACTTTCTATGTTTCGTCCCGGAAATCGTACGTCTGGTTTAATCCAATAAACGAATCCAGAACGCCCGAGGCGTCGAGCCATAAACCGGAAAAGTCAATTCACTGAACCGTATGACGAAAAAATCTGTAGGATAATAGCGCATTTAATCGCGCGAATTCGCGGTCGAGCGACAGCTGCGGAATTCACGGAGACTAATATACGAGTTGAAATTTGGCTAATAATATTTTTATTTATATCACACTCGCAGAAATATAGTGTCGCATTGGTGTGCCATACATCTTGTTGGTTAAGAGTGCGACATTTTTTATGGTACATAGATTTTAATTATATGGAACAAAAAAGTTATCAAAATATAAAGATATATATATTATATGTATATATATTTAATTATTTTATTTTATTTTTATTGGTATAAATTTGACGAAAAAAACGACGTCGACGGAATCCGATAATTAGTTTGAAAAAAATGCATGGTGTTAAAAAATTTGCCGGGCATAATATATCAGTTCCAGGAGCGTGCTCCCGATTCTGAGTTCCATTTGAATAAACAAATGTTGTAATCATTTTAATATGGTACGAGTTGGCGAATGAGGTCAACGCCGATTAACACTTAAATATCAATGATATATGAACTGGACCATATTCATCTCTTTGACTTTAAAAAAATGTTCTGAAATAATTAAAGTTATAAGACTCGCCCGAAAAATCGATAGATTCAGCAACTCTCGGTAAATCAGTAACTCGTTTAAACGATTGTTACACTGAACCTGACAAAACGACTAACCCCACGGAATCCGGTGTCTGAACCGTTATCTTCTTCATAATCTACCGGGAATTCGCTCTCACCCCGTGAACGCTCATTCTTCCATTAGATCTCGCTGCAAGCGTAGCAAATTCCCTTTACAGTATTCCCTGAATAACTTATCATCTCCCGAGTAACCCAACTCCGAGCGTTTACAAAATTTATCTTCCACGGGGCGGAGGCTTCGGCCCGCCTAATTAAAACAGACTCGCGATAATTGAAATGGATTTAGGGTGAGTCGGCGATTTTGGACGATACGAAATCGAATTTGTGTAACCGCGATTGACACGGTCCGTACCGCAATCGACTTTACCTGATTGGTACGGGATCTAAGTGATGTGGCTTCCGTAGGCTGCTATTCGGCTCGCGGTTTTGCCCCTCTGAGTTACTCGGTGCCGCGCAAAGGCAACGAGACGAAGACCCTAGAATCGAGCTGACGGAGCTGTCGAGGAGTGAAGAGAGACGGGAATATCCGAGCGAGGAAGGAAGGGCTCGCACAGCGATGGCGAACGGACAATTCTAATCGGTCCATTAGATTAGCAAACCCGGAACAACTGATTAGGAATGGCGGAGCGGCTGAGAACGGCCGCCCCTTCAACCCCACCAGAATTCACCCTCAACCTCGTTCGGAATAGTCGGCTATTCCCGATCAGCCATCAGCCCGATGGGCCTCGCCTCACCGTGTCGCTTTTGCTCCCTCGCTATCCCGATTTCCTCCCTATACATCCGTGATGAGCCCTTGAAGCCGTACAATGGTCCAGTATAATCAACCCTCCGGAGTAATTCCGGGTCTGTGCATGCGAGGAGAAGCCAACCAACCTAGCTCTCAGTGACGAGTGCACTTTCGATTTGTCTGTGACCAAAGGTCTCTAACTCTGTCGTGTACTGCCGTCTTCGATCGAAACAGCTCTGGGACAGAACCAGCAGGATATACTCTTTCCACGACTCACGTCCATTCAGAGGATTATCGGGAGCGCTGCACTGCGGGGATTCGCGAACACTTCACCCAGAAAAAATATTTATTTAATGCAAATATATTCAATTCAAGTAAACATTTATTTTAATTACATATATATTTATTTTAATTACATATATATTTATTTTAATTACACATATGTTTATTCTAATTAAACATATATTTATTTTAATGAAAGATATATGTTTATTGGAGAGGCGCCCGTCAAGGGAATTATTTTTCGGGGTGCTTGTTTTTTTTGGTTTCGAGGAAGGAACTGATGAGGAACCGGAGACTTATGCCTCCTCAACTTCCTCCGGTGCGTCGATCAATTTCTAACAACCATCTCAAGAATTCCACCCTACTGGACGAGCGCATCACGTTCACTCCAGCTCTCTCACCCCCGTGGAACCAATCTGAATTAATAATGTACCTTTCCAACCAACTATTTCAGGATTCCGGGATTCCTTCGACATCGGATTTATCGAGAATCCTAAGCATTTCATCCCTTCGAATTACAAGGAGGAGAGTTTCATAATGTCGATGTAGGATTAACTTTTTCATCGATTTTCAATGTTAATATCACAATCTTGCCGCTACATAAAAATATTGATAAAATACCGTGTAAAATATTATGAAAAAAAGTTGTGAGATAAAACCGAGAAGCGAACATTTTTTCCATTTTTTCACACAACATTTTCTGCTCCATTGAACACAGTGCCAGATTCTTTCTCCCATAAAATTTTCCGTGATCAAATTAATTGTCTTTTTATTCTCTACGCAGGAAGCTTTGTTTTAATAAAAATTATTACAAAATTATATTTCCAAAATGTCTGGGTCGATGTCTGCGCATGACGACTATTAAGAATCAAACAGTAGATATTTTTTGTCCTTTAGCAGTCGATATATGTACGCGTGTATGTATGCCACGGAGTAAATGATCAACCCCCTTCACTCAAGAAAGACGCGACCGAGCTCAGTTAAATTTTCCTATGCATTCAAAGTTGAGTCTGTAGTTGATTTTACATATAATTTTCCGATATTCTGGACAATTCGATCGTCCGTCGATATACACATTTTCTTACCGAGCCGGGCAAGTAAATAGAAAAGTACGTCGGTAATCACTTTCACCGAAGTACCAAACTTTTTTTAAACATTGCAAGACAAGTGTGTCGAAACGACCCAATTGTCTTGGGAGTGTATCCTTAGTTGTTTTCAGATCCCAAAGAAGCGTGGTTTCACGAGTGAAATAGCTTTCCCGTTGGAACAGAACCTCCAGGCACGTACTGTACCGAAGTGCTTGTAAAGTCGATGAAGTGCTCGGAGGTCGGGGAGCGGCGTAAATCAGAGTGAGAAATTGTAGCGGCGGTTTTGCCGCATTGCTTTTGTGTTCCAGCCTGCAACAAGACGTACTACGGAGACGTGGGAAAAACTTACTATCTGGAACTCCATCGCCCGAAGGAAGACAAGGTGCCTTACTTCTGCAAGCTCACCTTCAGCGCGCCCGGAGCCGATTTCGGGGATATCGTTCAGGTTAGCACGTACGAATACTCTCCCCGTAGTGGCATTTATCGTCGGCACGTTTGTACGTAACGCTCACGTAAAATAATAGATTATTTAATTGTGTAAAAATAAAAAATAAAATTTCCGTGAAACAATATTGAATTCTGCAAATTGGTTTAAAACAAAATTCAGAGTCGTAATCAAATTAAATGAATCGTCACTCTTAGGACTGAAAGGTCCGACGAAGTAATTAAGAGGAAACTAAAATGCCGACAATGAAACATTTTCCAGCGACTTTTATACGAAAAAATAAATTATACCGCACGGAGCATATACGGTCCATGACACAATAGCGATTTTCGCAAATTAGTTTAAAACCAAATATAGCGTCGTAATAAATTCGAGCAGGTCGTCACTCTTAGGACCGAAAGCTCCGACAGATTAATTAACAGGAAACTAAAATGCCCGCATTGAAACATCTTCCCGGGAGTTATATCCAAAAAATTAGTGAAGCGGAGCAAGGCGAAAGAGAAAGAGCCGCGAGCTTTGGGCGTACGGCCAGAGCGACAGCTTGAAATTAATTCAACGAGTTATAGCGTCGAGCGCCGCGCAGCAGGGGCGCCCAGCTGATGAGTGAAACGAGACAGGTGCAGCCTCGGATTGTTTTTACCGGGGGGGGATATGAGAATCGAGAATGGCGACGAAAAAAAATGGTATATCGCGCTGAATTTTTCTTTGTCGGAGAGCGCGCAAAAAAGATAAAGAATTGTTGCCTCCCGTTGGGAAAAAAAGATGAGACATTTTTCATTAAATCTCGTCGGAGACTTGTTAAAGTGGGGCGAACGCTGACGGTCCATATCCGCGGATATCGCCGCTCCCGATAAACGAGAACGTTTTATCCCGTGGCAAAGTTTTCTTCGAAACGGTTGAGAACCAAGTCAGCGAGGCAAAGAGGGAGCGTCGGGAAAGTTTTGGCGCTTCTCGTGCCAGCGGTCCATGGTCCACCATTCTCTCACTCTTCTTTCGCATTTTCCATTCGTTCATAATTTATGTCGTCCGGTTTGCGAAAGCTTTTGAAGCGTCCGCAAACGAACCGCTCTTCCACTGCCTCGCCGGCGAGGGATTGCTCGTTCGTTCGACCATGGAAGAGTTATCGTCAGTCGTTAGTCGTGAGCATGCATACATAAAGTCCGGAAAATCGATGAGTCGCGCTCGCTCCCCGCACGGAGCAAGGAACGAAGCTCAAAATTCGATATCATACCGGAGATAATCTGGAGATACCGTGGGCACGCTATAAGACATCCGGAGGAAATTACCTACCTTATGTACCCAAGCTCATACGACTCATTATCGTCAAACAATCATTCCGATTAAAATTTTATCTCATCGCTCTAGAACTTTTGTTTTTCAACAAAATTAATTGTTACGAACAAACCTGACGTTTTTTAAACAAAATAGATTTAAACGATTAGGTATGACTTTCTATTGCATTCGATATAAAATTACAATGAGTTGTTTGGTTTGATATCCTCAATTCGACAAATTATTTATCCGACAAAATTCATGAAAAGGCGAACGATTTTTTTTTCACGAGACGTATTTACAGTCCGATTCACACAACCGCGTAACTGTTAGTTTAGATTATTGGCGTGATACGTCTCGCATTGTGCAATAACAGAGGCGCGCGTTATAAAATTCGTGTGATTGTCGTTGGTGTGGAAAAAAGAAAAAAAAATATTGCGCTCGGTCAAGCGTTCGATACTATAAATTTTCCATTGGCGCGTCCAGCCGTAAAGGGAATCTCTCGACGAGCACGGTAAAACCAAATTCCGATTAACAGTCGCGGACTGCAGAGAGAAAGAGAGACACGGAAAATGGGAGAGCCGGGAGGCATAAACGCAGCCGTGTGCTCGAGTGCACATTGGGCAGGTATCACATTTCGCGGGTTTGATTCGAGTAATTAACAAAATGACCGACTCTTGGAAAAAGGCGAATTTGATCCGACGTACTATAGCGGAGTTATAACGTGTGAGATGGCTTCGTCTGCTATCTCGGAACCAACGCCAGTGCTCGGTCACCGAACATATATCGGCAACATTAAATCCATGGCTGCGCACACTGAACGGTCTCCCTTTTGCGAACGTGATGTACTGTACGAAAATTAATATTGAAATTGGTCGCTGCACTGAACATAAGTACTCAAAGGGCAAACAAATTTCACCGAAATTAATATACAAAATTATGAAGTTTTTATGCATAATGAGTTACATTAAATTGAATGTACAAAATTGCGGTGAAATTAACGGATCGGTATGTCGCGCACGTCCGGAAGGCCTGATTCAATATACCGAGCATCAATTTTAACTTGTACTCGTGCACGGAATTTAATAAATGGATATTATTCGTGAAAACTTCGTGTACCATGTATTAATTTCTCTGCGAACATTTTGGACAGCGCCCGATAAATGGACTGTTGAAAATCGAATTTGCACACTGGGAAGTAAACGATAATGACGATTGGTTAGCTAAACAAAATTGTGATAACGCAGAATCGTTAATTCTTTTTCGACTTTTATTTCAGTTGACCTTCGATAGTTTCACCCTGGGGAAATTCGTGTCCTTCACGGCGGAAGGATGCCCCGACGGATCCCTGCAGATATCCGAGGCTCAGCGACCGGACGTCGGCGGTCTCTGGTGCGGGACTTCCTGGGGTCCGGCAATCTATTACAGCGAAACACCCAGTGTCACTATATCCCTGAGACTACTCAGACTGAGCCAAGATCAGACCGGATTCAATTTCGACTTCCGAATGGCGTACAAGATGATACGAAGATCCGACGCCGTCGTACGATACGGAAATCCGTTTGTTGGTAAGACCATTATCGTCGTTATTCGAGCCAGCCTAATCTGAAAGTTGGATGTTACAATTAGAAGTCTAAATTAAAAGAAGTCCAAAGTACGACCAAGGATGGAACTGTGTTAATGACATCAACAAAATTGGAACTATGCGAATGATCAACGAGTGAAAAAGAAATATAGAGATTTAATCTGCATCTTTGATTTCCCGGCGTTTCGGCTATGAAGTTTGAAGTCGCGATTTTTTTAATTTTCGTTGCGAACAAAAGTAATTATTTTTCCAAGTTTTAAAACTCATGTTTCTTCTCAAGAATTACATGATTGATGACTTCAGGAATAAGCCCTATAAATGAATCATTCACTCCCTCATGCTTTCAGGTATGAACCAAGTAACAGTAATGCCGACAGTGACGCAAGAAACATCCCCGGAATACGCCAACACCTCGATGGCGATGCCCGTGCAGATGATGGAGGAGGACGAGGACGTTGAACCCACGAAACCCTCTCCGGACATGCAATACCTCGGGGATCTAATTTCGGGAACTTACTGCTCGCGGATATTCAGCGATTGCGACAGAAAGAAATGCCGTCTACAGTCTCCAAATTTTCCCGGTCTCTATCCACGCAATCTCACGTGCTACTACGCGGTAAGTAAGGAAAGAACCTCTGGGCAATGCAACATGCAGCAAAAAATCCTCACACCGGTTATACCTAAAGCCACGCGGTAAAAACTGCTTATTGCCATTTCGGAATTCATACTGGCGATTACAAACACGCTACAGCAATGGCGATTATCCTATGTTCTTTTCCATGCATCCCAGCTTGGTCCTGATTATTTTTCATTACCCCCGAAGCCTGGTAAACGCTAGTCGGAAATGGATTTCACTTCAACTTCCGATGAGACTTTTCTTATTGCCATAAATACCCACGGTTGTGAAAAAAGTGCATTGCAGTTCTTATTACCGACCGCAGTTTTTCACATGCTATGAAGGCCATGCGTGCAACACCACGGTCGGTAACGCGCCGCCATCCCCATTTTCCCCGGGACTGTTAACATTTCAGACAAAAGCAAATTACGTTTTCATGCAATAAGCAATAGGCGACCTATTACTTACAAAAACCTAATCCACTTTCGACCAATATGGTAACGGTGTAATATATAGTAATTTTTGACCAAAATAATAACTTGACTGAGCGCGGGGCCGGCGGGTGAACAGTTCTAAATGGTTAATTGTGTTGAATATCTATCCGTATCGCGTTACGTTCAATCAGTAGGTCATCCATCCCTTGATCTCTAGCAGCCAAACAATTTTGCCGCAAACCAAATAGAACCAGATTTCCAATGGATAACAAACTTGCAAATTGAGTGGTCGGCATGAAACAGAGCAATCGACCGCGGGTATTTGACAAATCACGAAACTCTCAACACCGTCAAATGCCTACCTATCCGATGGCCCGGTAGTGTTTCAAGAGCACTTGAAAATCCGAAGTTACGGAAGTCGTTGAGAATCCGAAACCCGGACCTTGCCTCGAACGCTCCACGCCGAAAAAATGTTTCCCACCTCATCGGAGATCCAGGTTGTCTTGACAGTGCAACACGACAATGCCTCACTGACTTGCAATCAAATTATTTCTCAATGATTTCGAATCATCAAACAATTTCCTTCGCAGCCAGTAAATAAATATTTAGTTGTTATTTAAGAAACCTTTTTTCAATGGTCTTTTTGATAACGGATTACCGTATATGTAAACGTTCACAGCAAGGAAGTCTTTGCGGTTTAAAGCGGGAAAGAAAATATCGAAGCGAGGGTATTAAAGGCAGCTTAGTGCCGAAACTTTGTGCGCACCGTGGCAGCTTTGATTAAGGGTTAATCGACGTTCACAGGTACGACAGCACGAAGTTCCGGCGGGAAAACATGCATTAATTACCGTCAGACAACCCCGTGGTCAGCTGATAGCGGTTCGAGCGCGTCCGGCGACACAGGCCGAGCCTCCGCCCCGGGAACTTCGCCTCTGGCAGGATTGCGACGTTGTCCAGGTACTTCAGACAACATTTTACAAGGCTCATCCGTTCCGATAGCGAAAAAATTTATAGATAAAAAAATGAGCGCAGCCAAATAAAAGAAAATTTTATGCGCTTCGTCGCAGGATTACGTGACTGTGTACGACGGTTACACGACCCGCGACCCAGTTATTTTGAAATTCTGCGGTGGCGGCGAACCGGTACCCGAAGCGACGAGCAGCGGTCCCGAACTCCTCGTAGAGTTCACCACTTCGCCATTCGGAACTTTTCTTCATCCCACGCCACCCCATTCCCTGCACGGGTTTCAGCTGGAGATTCAGGTGAGTTGAACTTAGCGGAGCGAGCAACCTCACAGGAAAAACACATTTTGGCATAGAATCGGAAGAAAGTTCGCGAGTCAAGAGCTTCACCCTACTATAATATTTTCATGTGGGAATGAGAAAAGAGCTTTTCCGAGAAACAGCTTCGTTTTAAGTTTGTGTGAAGCTTCTTAACTATAGCCAGGCGAATTATTTACCTTTCACTGCGGCCAAGGACTACTCACAAGTCTAATTCTTATTTCGAAAGTTGGGAGCCTTTGTTACATCGGTTTTCGCAATTGCAAGAGTTGGGAGCGTGGAAAATATTTTTAGCCGTCTTTTCAGTGGTATAATTTTATATACAAACAATTTACCGTCCTTCACCAGAATCGCATAAACTCTAGGAGAAAAAAGTAGACGTATGAGTGCTTTCCTTTCCTACATGTATTGTTATTCATTTTGATCTCTTGGTCGTTCGAAGCATCACTAAAAATGTCGGTTGCGAAGGAGAAACTTTATTTAAAGTTTTGCCAAATTTAATTGTTGACTTGACTAGCTTGCCTCGTTCGTTTTACGTTAATAAACCTTGAAGCTGTGGTGCGCGAGCTTTTTTCGCTCTCTGACGAGTCGAGGCAAAAGCGAATTTTACAGGTTTTTTTTCTCCACAAACATTGTGGTTTCATTTACTGAACGCAGGTAAAATTCGTCGACGCAGATTCGCCGACATACGCGAAAAACAAGCGCTGCGAATTTTGGTTGCGAGGCAGCAGCGGCGGAGGTTTGGCTTCGCCCAGGCACACACTGCCGAGAAACACGACTTGCCTATATCATCTTCGGGGTGCAGGACCGGCCATGCCGAGCACAACGCCACCGAGGCCACTGCCGAAATTTCCCGAACAGCGTCCGGGTACCGTTTGGAGAAAACCAGCACCGAAACCGGCTCAACCGCAGTTCAGAGTGTGGTTGTCGGTGCTCAAGTTTCATGTTGGCACGAGTTCGACATCCAACGACGACGAATGCGGGACGACCCTTCTCGTTTGGGACGGCGACATGCTGCCTCTTACCGACTGCAACGACATATCCTGGTGAGAAAAATGCTCTTCTCCTCTCAAACAGTTTCGCAGTTTCTTCTCAGGTGAGATTTAACCATCGCTGCGGAAATGATGTCATAGGGGAAAACGTCATTACCGGTTTGTAAATCTCATTTTTCGACCGGAGGCGACGTCATACCGGAAATACCCCACTTCTGGTTGGAAAATCTCATTTTTAGACCGGAAGTGACGTCATATCAGAAATACGTAACATCCGGTTTGGAAATCTCATTTTCCGTCCGGAAGTGACGTCTCACCGGAAATAGGTCACGTCCGGATTGAAAATCTCATTTTCCGACAGCCAGCGACGTGCCGTTTTGCCAGTTGCAGCAGAATCCCACCTGGGTTCAGTCGCAATGCGAACAATGCATTCGATTGCTCCATGTTTCAGCGAAAAAGAGAGGCAGCGCTACGCGGAACGGACCGGAAATCCTCTGCAGACTTTGGGAGCTCGTCCTGCGAGCAACACTTCGCTTTTGGCCCGATACTGTAAGGACCGTGTACCACGTACCTGTGATCATGCCATTCTCCAGAACACCAGCAGACCGTGCTCCCTCGGCGAGAGCTTTGTCTCGTCGGGAAGCAGTCTCACCATAGAGATGCGGATGATCGAGTCGACGGCTCTCAGGCAAGTGTGACGATTCGTATGTTTCACGAAAGGTTGAAAGAGAGCCTGCGAAAACCTTCAGCAATGTCGTTGCTGGTATTACCTCAAAGTATACGAAAGTTTGGTCATTTCTATATAGTCGTTTTGTTATTTTTTATGGAAGTACAAAAACGAAAAAAAGATAACAAAAAAGTCCCGCGTTATCATTCCCTACTCGCAAGGTTCGAGGAACAATTCGGCCAAGTGCTTATTAAATTAGAAAATGATAGATTAGAAAATCGACACGTCCTAATAATTTGCTAATCTTTGATTTTGTAAATTGTAGAGACTCCTAAAAGGGGATTAAAGTTATAAAAAAATGTACCGTTTTTATTTCACGTGGATTTTTTGTACTTCTCCGGGCTTTTTCCGTACCGCGCTGGGAACGATAATTATTTATGTCGCCGATAAATCAAGAGAGAGAACGAAAGTCGACGGTACCGTCGGAGCAAGGATCGCAGGATAATCGTCGATGCTCCAGCAACAGCGCCCTTTTCTCTCCTCGCATCCTCCATCAGAAGAGCGGATAGTAATCCCCCTCAGCGTTCTGCTACGGAGCATCGATTTAATCCGGTATTACCTACGGCTACTTTATGGCGGGAGCTTGCTGCGCAATATCTCGGATACTTCCGAGAATATAACCCAGCACGTACTTGGTACTATAGTTTACACCACCAGCCGAACAGCAGTCACGGGGAGCCTCGCGGTAGCTTCGATCGAGATTTCTCGTGGGATATGCTCGGCGGGTTATGCGCTATGCTTTCCAGACGAAATATCGGAACCAACGACAGAGGCTAGAAAATCTTAAAGCCACAAAGTCGAATACGGAGCACAGGATTTCACCATTCTACCCATTTTTTTTTCAATGTATGAATAGACTGTTTTAGTGATTGGTAACTTTTTAAAAATATATATAGGGAGAGCAGGACAAAATGGGGCAACGAGGCAAAATGGGCTTTTTGCGCAAAACTAAATTTTCCAATCATTTTTGGTTCAGACAAGGTGGCAAAACTGGGTAAAAAAGCCTGATGTATCCGATAGGGCGAATTCGGCATCCAAAAATTATTGGAAAATGACGTTTTGCCCCGTTGCCCCATTTTGCCCCGCTCTACCCTACATACATATTTATTTATTAATGTATATACATTTTTTAAAATATATTTATATATGTATTTATAATATGTTTTTTATTTTTTGATTCTAGGCCGGTAAATTTTCGAGCTCTCTACGAATTCGTGGATCTTCATCAGGACGGCGATCCTTACGGGAGTGGTCCGTGCTCCCGAGTATTTTACAGTAGAAATCGAGATTACTACTCCGACCGGAAGTTCCAAGGACCGCGTGATATATTTCTGTACGGTCGCGGTGGCTCGAAAAATCTGAGGTGAGTAAAAAAAAAATTATTTTAAAAGTATATCGTAACAGACAATACCGGATATGATTGGGCGAAAGTCGTTCGAAAGGTATCGAAACCGTTATTTTTATTGAGGCAACAAAATAATGATTCGCCGAGTTTTGATTACTGTAAAGTTATCGCGGATTTTTTATCAGTAACTTTATTCGAATGGGTATATGGGCAATTTCTGTTTAAATGCCGTAAAATATCGGGCCGGTATCCCGCGATTACAGGCTTTATAGCATCGTAAAGTCGGGTTTACGATAACACGGGGACACACCGAGTTTGCGCTACGCTAGTCTAGCTAAAACAAAGACGGAACGGAAACTTATTCGAATGCTTAAGCCGGATCGGTAAGGTCCGAAAGATCTTTCGGAGCACACGTTTTCTTACGCTGTTTCCTCTGGAATTAATCGCAAGAGAACCCGAAGGAAATTAGTGAGCATGTTTCATCACTTTTAAATATTTTAAATATTTATTTAATGATTTCAAAACATGTCAAGCCGATATCCCAATGACATCAGAAAAGCTCTCAAGCTTGTGACTCAAAAATTTGACGTATTGAATACTCCAAGCCAAATATAGTCGATTGAACCACGATTAAACATTAAATTCATATTTAATATTTCTGACTATTTCCATATGCATAAAATTGTCCCGACCTATTTTCGCCAATCATTCCTTCGCCGATCCGTCGAACAATTATCGATCCCGTTTCAAAGAGAAACACTCTCGTAATAGTTCGTAAAAATTTTCAGCTGCGTGTACAGATTCGAGGGTGAGCAGGACGAGGTGGTCAAGCTGCGTTTCAACAAGCTCCTAAACGGAAATCGTTCCTGTCGGAGCGTATCCAGTACGGACTTCAACCGTCTCATCTGCGTCGGCTCGAGCAGTTTCGCAGTGAAGGTAATTTATGCAAGACCGAACTAAGCCGCAAGTCGGTCTGGCCCAATCCGAAAGGAAAGTTCGAGGGTCGTGTGGGTAATGTTCGAATGGTTCGCCAAAGGTCGGGTTTCAGCGCACCAGATCTCGGTAGGAACGTACCCAGTCTGTCAGCGAAGTAACACCGAACTGGCAATGGTCGGAACATGTCGATTATCCGTCTGCGCGAGGTTTCCGGCTGAACGGTCTTCCGAATTACACGGAATCGATTAAATCCGGGAACGCTATCCGTCCCGATCGCGGTTTAATTAAAATCACGCGTCTATACAGCGCGAAGAAAGGTCTTGAATATATTAACGTCACCCGTCGATTCGGACACTTACAGCATCCACGTAGGACGAGTATTTTTTAGCGAAAAAGTTGTTCGGAAGTAGTTACGCCATGCAACAGTCAGACACCGGGTTAAAATTCCTGACCTGCAGCGGGAGCTCCCGAATCGTGCCAGTACAAAATAAGCAACATAATAAAAAACAAGAAAATAACAGAATAATAATAGAATACAATAATGATGCAAACGCAAAAATAAAATGCTAATAATAGAAAATAATAATAGAGAAAAAATAACAGAAAATAATAATAATAAAAAAGTATAAAAGTTTAATCCAATTCGCGCCGCTGTAATCTTTAAAGAGACGCGGGACGAATATGACATTAATTATTCAGACAATAACGACGCACGGTGTGAGAAGGATTGATCAAATAACAAAAACAACACTGTACATAAAATTCATCGAAGTTATCGAACGCCCGATAATAAGCATGTCCATGTAATCCTGTAGAATCGTGTTTTCTGATATCGGAAGTAGACCCAAGCCTCACTCCGATAACTGCCTAGGGAGCATCGAACCCCCTTTAAAAAAAAGATATCCTCCCTTCGGTTTAACGGGTGCTCCTGAAACGTACATGAAACCACGCAATGAAGATTTTATTACTGTAGGCAGTAAAAGTATCCGTTTCCTCTTCTACGAGAAACAGTACGAATCTTGGGATAAAGTAGTAACTGCGAGTAATGGTCGGACCTTCGAAATTAATGGAGCGAATAGTAAGTAAACCAATATACACGAGGTGTCGTGCAAATATTTTTGACGAAGAAAATTAATTCAATTACGGAACAGTTTAATTTTTCAAAAGCTCATCGAACTTTGCTTTGACTAGTACGAGAGAAAAAAAACTTGTATAGGAACAGGTAGAGCGCGTCGGTGGTCGTGAAACGAATAAAGCAAGGCTCGAGGCTCAGTGGTTCAGCGCGACCACCGGGTACTCTATATTCGTCACGTTGACAATGGCCACGGAGTGTGTTGCGATATTAATTACACCCGACGCGATGATAATTTGTCTAGGCCCCCGATTCATTCGCCGCAACGAGCAGCTCGATTCTGGTGGGCAAAGCCAGAGACGACAAAGGTAAAATTAGTGGTGGTATATACGATGGCTGTACGTACACCTGGATAACTCGATTACGTACCTGCGTCCGCATCAATTATTCAACGCTACCAGCCGAGTTAATTACTTGAGAAAAGTTACCTGAACGTCATCGGAACTGCAGGAAATTTACTTGATCACTGCTTCCGCGGGGAGGGCGAGGGGTAATTACATTGTAAAAGACGCCCGCGTATCTTGACTAAGATTATTCAATGAATTACTGCGCCAACGTACTGCTTCGTTAGTCGGAAATTTCGAGGGGATATACTGCATTATTAATGCAAAATCGGATCTCATCACAGCTGGGAACTTGGGATAATGTCCATTCCTATATAGCCCGTACAGCTTGAAATATAATTGACAATTAATTGATCAATTAATTATCTCGTTGCTAAAAACGATAAAGATTTGTTGGCTTTGTGTGTGTCGACCGTCGGGCGGAAGGCGTTGGGATGTTTACTGCGAAGAATTCGTCAGATTTTATAAAGAATATCGATCTTACGATTTTCACATAAAAAAGAAAAATTTCACTGATTATTATACCGTTTAAATAAAAGATGGAACATAATTGTACCATTAAAAAATTTGAGATAAAAACATTTGAATCTGAAATCCGAACACAATATTCCCTTAGCATTTTCCCACGTGACATTTCAAATTCGTGCATTTAAAAATCGGTTTGATAAACGTTTTGGGAAAAAGAATGGTAAACCTTCTATTCTCTATAAACAATTTGGTCTCTTAAACAAATCGTCACCTCGAGACGATGAAAAAATTTTAGGGATGGATTTTCGTTGAACGGAGAAAAAAAAAGTTAGGTCCCCACGGTATTGAAATATGCAGACTGATGTCAAAAATGTTTCCTATAATCCTATGATATCGCGTGCTACGTGTACGTCAACAACAACCGACGTGCGCTAGAGTCTGCACCCGATTACGCAACACCGTCGTCTTCATTACTTCGCGGTAACTCGAACCCCTACACCGAGAGTTCCGGGTTCGCCAGGGGACACCACTACCTTTGGCTAGTACGAGAGACCAAGGCGAAAAATCGATACTTGGTGCTTACTCAGAACCCGCTTACAGCTACTTTCATAAGTACGCTTATTGTTTGTTGGGGCACGTACATTGGCGTGGGTGTACGAGGCTCTGCCATCGGGATCTCTATTTATACAATGCATTTCAGATATTCTCGAGTTTCGTTAAAAGTTTTCCGAAGCTCCTTATAAATGTAACGACAAAATAAACCAATTACATTTTTATCGAAAATTCATTTAAAACAAAAACTTAAATGTATAAAATATCTCATTTTGCACTTTATTCTTTTTACAATTGTCGTTATCATTATTGTGAAAATAGGTTTTGGAATTGCCTTGGACAAACGCATCGCCGGTTCTGCGCGATTGTTTGTGCTCTAACCGATCGCTGCCGATAAACATGAAGTCGATGTCGAACGTTGTCGAGGTACGCTTCACCGTTAACTCCATGAACTCTCTCGACGACTACAACAATCTATTTTTCGAGGGTGTCTGGGATTTCGTCAAAGCGGTGCCGTGCCTTCAGAAGAGAAGAGTCAGAGGTCCCAGCGGGGAAATCAAGTATCAATCGCCGATCACGGACGAAGACGAGGTTGGTAGACCGGTATCGATTTTCATTATATAAAAAATTCTTATCCGAAATTCTCATGGGATTTCATCGTGGCTCTGCTCGACGAGCATCCATTAATTTAATGCGATGTGAAATACCGCATTATAAATAAATACCGATAATAGAATCTACAGGGTAAAAGTGGGGAATATGGCCCGGTCCATATATCATTGATTTACATGTTAATCGAGGTGGGCCATATTCACCACTTTTACCCTAATGGGCCCCCGGGGCAAGATGGGCTAGTGAAAAATCGGTCCGACCCGGGGCGTAATGGGCCAGCCCGAAATGATTTTGAAACATATGAAAACCTGGAAGGAAAAAATAAAAACCTTTCGTGGACAATGACAGAAGTAGAGGAAACGCAAAATAGGGAAGCGGGGCAAAATGGCGTGCCCAAAAAAAAAAATTGAACAATTTACGGGTAGCCCGTTTCGCCGCAGAAAATGTTCTTTTCGGGACCGGTTATAAAACCTATGAAAATATCATTGTTGGGTGACAAATAGTAGATTATACTTTCGGCAGCGTTGTAGCCGCGTTATTTGTTTAGGGGGCC
>JAPYZD010000313.1:0-39706 GCA_030522725.1 Ichneumoninae sp. B BG-2022a | reverse complement strand
CCGAATATCTCCTTCCCTTGGTTTTTTTTTTTTTGTTTGCTTCTTTCCTGTTCGCGCTTCTTTCTTTCCCCACGGTCTCGTACTCGAGCCCTGTGTCTTCGACTCTCTTCCATCGAAGCAGTCGAGACCCTTCAACGCCACCCTCGAAGCGCCGAACACTCGAAGTACTTTGCGGAAAGCCGAGGGTAGAGCGCCCCTAACCGCAGACACCAAAATCCAGACACCAAATAGAATTTCTTTTCGGAATAAGATCTATATATACTTCACTCGAATCACTCTCCGTTTTGCCGTTTTCTATTTTTTTTTTTTACATACCGTGGTTTGTTTTTGTTTCATATGCGTGGCTATGCGTGACGACAAAAACACCCTTTCACTGTAATACTAATTTTTCTGTCAGAAACTTCGACCCAAGTTTGTCTGCGGATCAAAGAGAAACTTATTTCCAAAGTACGATTTTTTTCTTTTTGTCTTTAAGATAAAGTACACAGAAAAGATTCCTGAATTAGTTCAAAATTTAATACCAAAAGTAGATTTTGCAAGTTGAAGACGCACGGAAAGTCTCTGTTTGATCCGAAGCTCTTTCGAAGAGGTCATATTATACATTGTGAAAATATTTATTTTCAGGTAGGGCAAAGAAAGAAGAATCACTAGAGTATTGTCACGAATCCACTGTAAAACCGTGTCTCACGTACTTCATTAATTCGTCCGAAAGCTTCGAACGTTGCATGCAAATGCATTTTAAAGTGGATTCAAGGGAAAACGACTTTGACTCGGTGGAACCTGCGAACTTGCCTTGTTTAATAGAAAAACATGTTCCGATAGTTTCAAGGCAATTTGTTTTTCTCCGAATGCCGTTCGGATACTTTATATCGCAATTAAATAAGAAAGATGCTTTATCGGCCGGCAATGGGTGGATCCCTTCCGAGCCGTATAACCGGAGGGTTATCTTCTCTTCCAGCGTTGTACTCCTGAAATTTCAATGCAGAGATCCGACCGATTCGATAGTTAAACCCGCTCGAGTAGAAATAGGCCGTGATAGTCGGACATCGGGTAGTCTTGAAGGCAGATATTGCACCACCTATTTTGTATACCGATTGCCGACACATAGACCAAAAAACAAGAATAGATCTTAATGGACGAATATACGCTATCGTTATTCTTTAGTAATTTTTTTTTATACGTGATCTAAAAAATTTCATCAAAAAGCTCGAAGCATGATAAAAACAAAAAATCATCAATGACTCTTGTAAGGATGTCCAGAGATGGATTCATTACTATCTGTGTGTGACGCAATCAAGTCTCCACTTTATTGGGCCAAAATAATCCTCCCGATTTATTCCGAATTTTTTAATCAGAAAAATATCAAATATACAACGCTGAAATTTGGTATTTGGTAAAATCTGGATTTACTGCTTGAAAAGCGTTTTTTTCTTTTTACTGATAGCACTTTGTCTAAGTTTTGGCCTGCTGTTCTGTCTGCGGTCACAGATACCCCACGGAGTATCTCTTCGTCCGGTCTGTTCGGCTCCACAGCGGAGTTAACTAAATGCTCGGAGTAAAGCCCCTTCTTGGCAGCTAGTCGTGCCTTCGAGCCAGAATGACCTAGTCTGTTTTTGCCCACGAATTCACGGACCATGGGATACCGTTACTGGTACTGTTATACTGTGCGATGCACATTGTGTACGTACTTGTTACCGTTACGGGATTCTTGATCTCGTGATAACGTGTGTCGCGAAAATCCTTGGAGGTATGTAATGGTAGTAACCATATCAGCAGTTCCGCTGGAGTATCAGGATGTATATAGATACATATACGAACCGGAAGAGAAGGACTCGATGAGGACAAAATTTAACACGAAACTACCCAGGTGAGATTTAACCATCGGCACGGCTATGGGATTGCACCAGTTGCCGAATGTTTCGTACTCGTCCGGCCCTCAAGCCGATATTCATCCAATCCCGTTATTGAGTCGGACCTAAGACAACATATCGGCACAACGAAAAATATTATCGCTGCGCCTGCATCGGGCGCAGTATTGAAGCCTGTGCTCTGTTCCGTAGATTCGTGGTATGTGAATATTATTTTAAGACCGTGAATCTGTTTGGGGTCCACTCCAAATACATGTGAAACGTATCAGGCACGTTCCTTTACTCACTTTCCTGTGTTCCTTAACTCACACGTTTCTGTCACTGACTGCATTTGAAGTAAATTCCAGAGAAAAATATCAAATTTTCTCTGCAGTGTCACTTCCGGTTTCAAGATGTTAGCTTTCAAGCGGAGGTGACGTCATACGGAAAAATGTCACTTCAAATTTTAGGAAAACGTAACTTTCGGTTTGAAAACCTCATTTCCTCGACAGAACGGGACGTCATACAGGACAGACGTCACTTCCGGTCAAAAATAAAGATTTTGAAACCGGAAGTGACGTTTTCCCCGTATATCATGAAGTCATTGACGTACAAGTAGTATCGTGATGCTACTTCAGATTGAAAAACCTGAGCTATCAACTGGACGTCATGACATACGAGAATATTCACAACCTTATCCTCCTCTTTATCTTGATGTCTTCTACGGAGAACATTTTTAATTTTTCTCTACCAAGCGCTGGTGCAATAGCATTATCTAATGCTTATTAGTGCGCGAAAGACTATCGGCGTCGCTCTGGTTACGCAACGCCGACCAAGCAAAAGAACCGATATAGCGTCTTGGCGTACGGCAGCCAGCGTGAAGCCAGCAGATTTTCCGTTGTTCTAGTTGCGGCAGAATCTCACCTGTGTACATGCTAGATCGTAGATCGGCACAGAAAACTCTAAAAAAACAAAAAATAATTTTTTAAAATTAAAAAGTGTTCCATCCACACGCACGGATGTAAATCTGTAGCATAGAAAATGTGCTGCGATGCTTTATGTGTCAAAAAGAGAAAATCGAATTGCTGTGCGTAAATTAAACTTTATACATCTATTATTTCCAATTCCTCGTTCAGATCGTCAAAACAACTTCAAATTCCACAGAGTTTCCAATATTTCAGAGTTAAACCCGCAAAAAATTCACTGAGCGAGGTGTCGGTAACAGTAAACAATGGCCAGTCGGTGGAATGACTAATTGCGTGCTTGCGAAAACAACAAAAACTGCGACATTGCTCCGTGCATATACGCGAATTTTCAGCGTCAGACTGGAAACCAAATCGAATGGATACCCGTACACTGATGCTGTTGCATATGTATCATTCCTTTCTCCGTGGCTATTCTTTGTTTCGATGTGCCCATCGCGCGTTCGGATGTACGCCAGCCAATTTTCGATTGGGAATTTGTGGAAAAAAATACTCTAAAAAAACAATATTCATATATATATATATATATTAATAAAAATAAAAATAAAAATAAAAATAAAATAAAGTAAAATCCCTTCGATGCCGATGCACGGAGGTGTAAAGCGAACGAGTTATCGATGGGACGCGAGCAAACGGATTGACAGAGGGCGAGAGATAGAGGCAAAAAAAGAAGGATGTTCGGTATGGAATGCGAGGGATGGAACGTACGCGCGTGGTTTATACAGTTTCGAGGGAACGCGAAGGGAAGCTAGCACCATCAACGCCACGTGAGCGTTAGCTGCAGCAGTCTGTGGGATGGGAGAGAAGAGGGTGGATAGGGGGAATGGACGAGTGCGATGAATCGGGCAAAGTTAATTTCAACGATTTCAAGGAATCTGGGGCCGTGGAAGAACCGCGCCTGTGAAAGGTACGGTGAGGGGAATGACGAGTGCGAATCCCCGTGAAATCGTTGGAAATATCGTTGGCTCCACGCTCCGATGGAGATCCGTCGCATATTGGCTTCATTTGCAAATTTCGTTTCGCTCATCTCGTCTACTCGCTTCCATGAACATTTTTACCCACGCAAGTGAATAACACCACCGTTGCTACTCTGCGACTCTGAAAAATTCTCGCGTACCTCGGGCTGCGAAAAACATATATATGTGTTTATCATTCGCCTCGGAAAATATAAGAGATAGATGGAAACGTGCACAGTGGATATCATAGATTGGCCATAAAAATTTTGAAAAAGTGAGCGATGTCGGAAAGGCCTAAAAATTGTTTTGTTAAAACGAAAAAACCAATCCTTTTAAAAGGGTAAAGAGCTTACGTCGAATTTTTCATTTTTTTTATCGAAGTTTAATATCCGAAATTTATTGCCATCAATATTACTTCCGGCGTTACGTCCCACCCAACTCATGTATATGTATTTATCATTCGCTTCGGAAAATTTAATAGATACATGGAAACATACACAGTTTATATCGTAGATTAGCCACAAAAATATAGAAAAAGTGAGCGATGTCGGAAAAGGACAAAAGATTAATGTTTTATTAACGAAAAAACCAATTTTTGTAAATTGGTAAAGAAGTTACTTCGGATTTATTTTGTTTTTATCAAACTTTAATATCCGAAATTTATTTCCATCAAGATTATTTCCCATGTTACGTCCTATCCAACGCGTTAGAGTGTAAGGGAGTCAGTAACCCACTCGATCTCTCTCTTTTTGGGGTCAACACTGGGCAACGCTTTACACCGCGAACGGAGATTTCGCCTTTTACACTGATAGCTTTATGGTTTTAGGATGATAGGCCCGAGCGAGCGATGCTGAGGTAACAGGTATAAGTAGAGCGGCCTACTTTTTAAGAGATGTTTTTTTGAAATCAACTCGTTTTTATTTTATGATGATGAACTTCGGTTGGTACAATTATGTCTTGCACGTATGTCTTTCGTTCATTAATTCGGAGAGTAAACAATATTTTCTTATCTTCGTAATAACGCATTGATTATACTACGTATAGTTAAAATAAATAAGTACATAGAGACTTTATAATGTAAGAGATGAGGACCTCTGTAAATAGCCATATGAGCTACGAATTCTAACTGGCACAATGTGTTCGAATGTTGACTCGATTCTTTTTGGCAAGTCCAGTTCAATAATGACTGAGCTCTCGATGTTTATTTGACTCGATTTATATACTATTTAGTCCAGATAGGCTGCTACTCTTGCTTGTGGAAACAGATGTTCCCATTCGATGAAATTGCACGCACATTTTGGTGCGAAGGGTCCGTAAGTGGTACATGACGCGTTCAATAAATTTCCGGGTAATAAAAGGGGCGCGGGTAAACTATTTAAACACGTTCAACCAGTGATGCGCACGTAATTGCTCGCGTCCTATTGGTCGACATTGTACGCACATTTTGGTACAAATATATGCGTAAGGACAGAGTTATTGGCATATACATATACATATGAGCAGATTTAGTTATTTTAATATCAATGGTTACATAGCATGTAACACCAGTTTTCCAATTTAATTAAAATTGCACTAAATTTGAAAAAAGAGTCGAAAATTTATCAAGACTTGTCAGGCGACTATAGTGTGCGAGGTATGAAATTTTTTATTTTTTTGCACGTAGCCGAGCCAAAAAGATGAAACTTTGAGATCGAAAAAAGGGTCTGTTTTTATCCTCCTTTATTTCCATCAAGAGTAAGGGAAGGCGAACCCTCGCCCTCGTGTACAGGTGAAGATAAAATCTTCATTGAACTTCCCTGTCGACGCCTGAAAGTGCGTCCTCGGCGAACAAGGGAGTGGCGAGTGGCAAGTCGCCCTTGTCTCCTGGTATCGGGCTATCCTGTGTGGCAACCCTTTTATTCCGTCGAGCGAACGAGGAATGAGGGTAACCCCATGGGAACTCTCAGCCCCTCTGTGGTATGCGATACGATCCGTCGAGACCGCGATCGAGCGAGCGAGCGAGGAAAAACCACCGCAAGCACCACCACAAAACACCTCGAATGAATACGCTCTGATGCTCGAGCCAATAAATATCCTTTCATCCCTCACCGCACCGCCTACAGCCACTTAAATTCTCCTCATTGATTCTTCTTCTCACACGCGTTCCACCACTATTTTCACTTCCGTTAAAATGTACACAATACATTTTTACGAATTGCAAAACTTTCGTCCAGCATCTCGATCGATCGATCAAATATCAAATCATCAATCATGCCAACACCTGGATACCGCGGTTGAATAATTCAATTATAGCTCGATGCTACTACCCGCGCGCGTCCAAGTACCTAACTGCGCTGCGTAATACAGTTTACTCGATATTCCACATCCTTGTTGAATATTCCTCGCGCACGAAGGAAACTTTATATATTTGTGTGTATATTTATGAACCCGGACCGGGGAATAAAGAAAACCTCAAATCGATTGCAAAACGATCTATACTTGCTCACGCAAGAAATTGATAGTAAGATTTTAGCAATCTGATTACAATAAGCATTTACGAATATACCATATATTCTAAACTTACTGATTTCTTTTATTTTCTTATTAATCAACGTTGCACACAGCTTCCAGATTTACACCGAGGGGACTTTAATGCACAGAAAAAAAAATATCATTGAATCAAGTAAAACTTGCTTACGGGCTGCCAATGGAGTAAAAACGTTGTTTCAATTCTACTCTAAATTCATACAATTTCATACCGGATTGAAACGATCACATATCACCTTGACAGTCTTGCTGTCGTTGATTCAATATCATATGGAATTGTAAGAATTGAAAATAGGATTGAAACAAACATTTTTTTTCTACGGCAGCCCGCAAGCAAATTTTTTTTTCAGTATGTACTCTGTAATATTTATTTCGTTAACACGTATTCGGTTAACACGTCGAACTACCCTTGGTTAACCTCCGAGGGCTCATTTCTTAACTGAAACATATAAGACCTCGCTTGTGTCTTCGCCGTCACCCGGTTCTCCCGGTGACAAGTGTACCCCGTCGTGCATGCGCAATCCTAACGGCGTACCTGCCGTCCAAATTCGATAGCGTCTACCTGGGTTGATTATTTTTTATGACGGTGCATAACTTACCATACGACGATGTCGCGCACTTCCCGCTTCTCTCATATAATTCGTCATCTTTATAACTGTCCAATGGGAGCGTATAACGGCAGTAGGATGGAGACAAATGGTATCCCGAGGCATACGAGGGCTGCAACGTTCGCGCGAACCGCCCAGCGCCTTTACCGGAGGGATGATAAGTCGGCGAGTATCGGCGATGGTGACAACGACGAGAGGGAGAGGGTCCATCGGAGCTCGCCGGGAGGACTCCACTAGGCCCAGGTTATATGGAGAGCGGAAGTTTCTCATCCACGCGAGAGGGCCGGTTCGATCGTCGTGAAATCGGGGCTCGCGTTTCCACGCTCCTCTGTGTCCTATGATCCTCTTTGTCGCAGCTCGTTGAGCCGCAATCTATCACGGTCCATTCCTTGCGCCAGCGATAAATTTATCCGGATCCTCCATTTGACGAGTAACCTTATACCTATATAGCCTATGGTTTATGAATGTCTCTCAGATGGGACGTGTGAGATTCTTGAAAGTAGACAAGCGTTATGAGCAACGTCTCATTTTTCTGTGATTTTACCTTCATCTCACCTCTGTGTCCCGATGAATTATTTCGAGCTCACTGAATCCGGCTTCCGGCGTGGGCCGCTAGCGAAGAAACTTGGATGATTGACGCACCAAGGAACTGCCAGTCTCTGCTTATCGTCATACAGGAAATGATTTTTAGACGAAACCGCAAACTCTTTTTGTGGTCGCACAGGATTTCGACATGTTATCATTTTTTTTAATGCTTCCTCGATGCTGTTAGGTGTACTCCGAAACTTCATTATTTTTACGCGCGGATGTACAGGCTTAAACATTTCAGCACTGCACATCTAATTTGATTGCTTAATCGTTTCCTATTCGATTTTTCTTGCTTTCAGCGGACTCCGAAATTATTGAAATATTCGCAGCAATTGTAAAATATTTATTGGCAAGATATCGTGTCATATGTTGTCAATAACGTGATTCGAGGAAGACTAAAAAGAAAGTTTTGTAATTAAAAAGAAAAAAGGCCGTTTACCGTGGCAACAAAAACCTCCAAGTGCACAACTTTCAAGCGCTAATTAATTATCAGTGAATCACTTCAACAGAAATATCAAGGAATCGCTCGGTCATTTGGCTTCTTTTACTTCCCTGATTTCCTCATTATTTCTAAAATCCCCAGTAAACATGGTTTACTGGGGATTCCCTACCAATCTTTTTAATCACCCGTGTGTCTGCTTATTATTTTTCAGTCCTAACGGTACCCGGTTACGACGTGCGAGTGGACAGGTCGCCAGTTGTGAAAGGGTGCAATGCGGTATTGTCCTGTACCGCACGCGAAGATATAAAGGAACATCTTACAGTTACGTCGTGGTTTCGAGACGACGCTATCCTGCTGCCAGGCAGCACAGACACCGGTAAGTGATACTTTTGCATTCGTTACATTCTGGTAAACAAAACAAAAAACAAAAAAAAAAATTCTGGTAAACGAAAACACCCAAACTTTTACTAAAATTGCAATGAAGGGTGAAAGTCGTCAATATCGTGCCATTACAAAGTTTGGTTTGATTTGGTAGGAGATACACTACCTATTCATGGAGATTCCCGTTTTGGTAGGTGAAGTAGGTCTCCGAAAATGTCGCTTATAACGGACCGGCAATGAAAATTTTAAGATTTTTTTTTGGCAGACGTCGCGCAGTGGTCCATCTCATTCGCCTTCTTTCGCATGCTTGGTAATATGGACCATACTACGAAACAATGGTAGGGTAAAAGTGGGGAATATGGCCCGGTCCACATATCATTGATTTACGTGTTAATCGAGGTGGGCCATATTCACCACTTTGACCCTATACAAACTGTAGGTAGTTTATGAAAATCAAGGAAGCTTGGGTGATATTTTTCAATCGATTCAGGCGCAAGGTTTAACATTTAAGTATCTCACAAATGGGCTTTAAATATCAATACAAGTAAGTGAAGTCAGGTTTAAATTTTTTTTAGATTATCCATATTTGAATAAACTAAACGCGCACTAGTCCACATTACCGTGTCGACCCGTATTGACTAAATTTACCCGACCTATGAAATATATATTCGACTGCCAAGCCATTTCCTTTTGAGCCCTCAACAAGCCTCGCATCGCATTGGGACGGCCCCTGGAGAGTTCAGAAAAAAAGGGGTATCAGAGAATGACGTAGTGTTCATGATTCGCCAGGGGAGCTTCCGGCTTTGAATGGAATGCTCCCCGATCCGCTGGCTACGCGCTCATCGATCTTGAGGATTTCCACTATCGCGTTCTGTACCTACCGCAGTGCCAAGTCAGAATGAGAATGAGAAAAAGAATAAAAAGGCATCAAAGTAAAACGCATCGCTGTTTGTACATGTGCTCCGGTAAAGCCGAACGTGCAGAGGGAGGCTTGAAAAACAGACAAAGAATAAATGGGGTATGAGAAACAGAATGGAAAAATACGATCGATGAAACGATAAGTAGCTTCGTGAAATACGATAATCGTTATACGATTCGTGCATCCATCTCGTATTTTTTAAAGAGGTAACAGAAAAGTCGAAGAAAAAATCCAGTATTTGAAGACAAAAAAATCGAACTTGATAGCCAAAAGACGAAGAGAAATCAGAAAATTTTGAGCGAAAGGAAAAACGCGAAAAATCTTACAGAAAGTGGAACGATTGCGAGCGTAATCAGACCGTGCGCGTAGAGGGGGTCCATCACGTGGACTCTCGATTCGAGAACGAGAACTCGGCATCAACTGGAACGAGAAAGGTAGAATCACTGGAACTGTATACGCCAAAGTCGGTCCTACATTAAATCCTCGTTTCAACCCTCTTGCTCCGCGTTCGTTCATTCCATCCAACCCCCCTTCACCACCCTACCATATTCTGGCTGCCAGCGCAATGTTAACCCACCCCCCACAGCCCCGTGGTTCTCCATCCACCCCGCAACTCCTGTCCTCACGTTCTCACCGTCACTGTGCCCGGAAGTGGCTTTATACTTATAATAATACCCACCTACCATCCCCTACCACTGGCAAGCTTTGGATTTTTCCCTTTCCACTTGTGTACAGCAATGGAAAGAGAAAGCCTGGCAGAGTCTCTACTAGCTCCTGTAGGAAATAGGTGCTCGACCTTTTCCGGTTTTTTGAGCACCGAGCCGGCAGCGCCGCACGCATACCATCCCTTAAAACACACACACACATCCCCGCTTGCGCACGACCTATCCTTAGCCAACTAGTTTTTCTTTTGTCGCTCGCATCCACGGGGAAACAGAGAACATGTAGAAATATCTCCGGATAGTTTCTCGGATTCCAAACTCGACTTTGAGCGCGCGAGAACACTGAAAAGCTCCAACTTTATCCAATTTTTTTTTTCTGTTCACCTTCCTAGTTGATATTGCAGTTCGAGACTTGGGTATCGCAGTTTTAATAATGACAATGATAACTTTATTCAATTAATGGGTGACCCGAATCACGCACTAACCGTCAAAATTAATGCGACGGGCCGTCAAATTGATTTATTTTTACGTCGCGTATTCTGTAAAATGTTTATTTTTTTATTTCATCGATTCTTCTCCCTCCATCGTGCGGTGAAACGAATTTTGGGGAGTATGCATTTTGTCCTGTTGCTGTAGAAAAGAGCGGGGCAAAACGGATCGGCGTTCGCCATTTCAGATTGGACTCTGTGTTTTATCATCTCCCTCGAAAAAGAGAATTGGTAAGAATGGTCCGTTTTTGCCGCTCATCCTATTTACATTTTAATATCATCCTATAACATCCAATTACAATTATTCTTGATGAAAGACAATTTCGTAGAAGCAAACTCATTCGGGACACGAAGATACCCCGAAGAATCCCGAGAGTCTCACTTTGCATCAATCTTTCTTTATACAAATTTATTTCACCGTCGTGTGATATTGCAAAAACAATGTAACGGCACGCTACGCTACAACGGTGTACAGTATACATGTATAGAACTACGCTGGAATCTCCACGGGGAAACTCCGCATGGGTTTGCAGTTTATGCCGTTCTATACGTAGCACCAACTACTGCAAAGAGCAAGCGCACCGATTTCGCCGAGGGACGAGTGAACTATGCAGCTTGGAAAAACCCCGACGACGTTATTAATATTGAAAAGAGATTGAAACAAATACGTCCGGTAGAGTTATGAAAAGATTGTGCTATGCCGAGGCGTATATGCGAAGCCTCATGCAAACTTGATAATAGTGCAGACACAACATCCAAAATCACCACCTGAAGAGCATGTGAAACTCCTTCGCCCCAACCTTCCCGTGCCCACTTGGTAGCAAAAACTGTAATCAACTTTTTTTTCCTTGACACTGTGCGCGTCATGGAAAGCTAACATCCGTCTTCGACGACTCTTTTTTTTACCTTAAATACCACCGTTCATGAAAAAAAGTTGATTACAATTTTCATTACCAACTGTGGCATTTCACCTGCTCGTAATGTAAAAATAATGTAATGTAAAAACTGTAATGAATGACATTCGAATCTGATAGATATTTCGCGAAACAGCAAAGTATTATCTGATATAGAATTCATAACCGCGTCGATGATACTTCGCGTTGACCCCAAATGCCAAGAATTTTTACATGTCATCGTTTCAAAAAATGCAAGTATCTTTCTTGCACTCATATGTCACGTGGTACATGTTTCAACTCACCTAAAGGCGAATCGAAAACCCCGGCTTCCCTCCCTCCCCAGGAACTCCGTCGGTATCAAAAACTGCAATGCATCTTTTTCATGGACACTGACCACAGACGGCCAAAAGCAAGTTCGCACAAGATGCCCATAACAATTAAAAATCTTGTTCGAATTAACTTTCGGTCGATCGCAGTCAGCACCGGCGAAAAAAATGTCATTACAATTTTTAACACCGATCGCGATATTTCACATTGCCTCAAGCCTTCGCGCACGTGGGCCAATTTTGGCCGAGAGAAACCTCTGCGTTGCTTTTCACTACAAGGATATAGATAATTGTTACAAAAAACGCTTGAAACTCCGGATCCTCTAAAAAAGTTTTATTTATTACCGCGAAAAGTTGAAAAAACAAAGTGAAGTTTGAAAAATATTTTCCACAGACCTATCGACCGAGCATTTAATAAAAATTCGATAACCCTTTCGAGCAATTTTTATTCGTAGACATCAGCGAATACAAAACATCCATATTGCACATTCTCTCAACCGGATGTATCGAAAATTCATTATACCGATCCGTAACGAATATATATGCATGCAAGCGAAATATTTGGGATACACATAAAGGTGGAATGGAGCTATAGATGTATAGAGGGGGGGGGAGAGAGATATGATGGCAATAACCAAACGCCGCGTACACGTCACGGTGAGAGGCTCATACAGTGGATGCAAACAACATAGGGATATAGAGTGCAGCGCGTAGTACGATGTACGATGCCCGGGATGCAAACGAATAACGAAACATTTCGCGAACGGCAATGTACTCACGTAGATTCGCCGAGTCGTGATGCGTGTGCATCCCCATGTATCGTCGCACATGCGTCTGCATGTGCATCAGCGAAACTGGGACACTCCTCGCGCCCGTCGCAGTGACGTTGCCACTGGAGCCGATGCACCGTAACGAGGATAGTTATAGCAATCTCTCATCGACAGGAAATTCTTCGAACAAATAAACGTGAATATATTGTTTCCTATCTAAAGCCCTGAATTTTATTTCACTTCGGTGAATGTATCTAGCGGTTTTTTTTCCCCCTTGTTTTTTAAGCTCTTCGTCAAATCCGTCGTGCATTCGAGAACGCGACGACAAATGAAACGAGCGGATGGACGCGGATATAATTTTTGTTATTTTATTTTTTATTAATTTTTTATTTCGATCTCCCGAGTATGATGGACTGGTAGATTGTCAAAAATCCTTTCACGACAAAATTTTTATACGTTTCCTGTAACAAGAAATAATTGTTTGTTTGGTGTTAAATTTCGTAATTTCGAAAATAATTAAGAAATGCGCGGATGTTTACAGGGTGCATACTGGAAATATCCGTAAATATTGGTGCTAATTATTTTTACTCGGTGCTAAATTTTTGCGATACAATACCTTTAATATTGTCATACCAACTATTTCTCTTCTGACCGATGTTTACTGTCGCAATAATTATAATCGCATGCCTCAATAATTTCTATCGTCCCTCCACAAGGTATCTAAATACCATTTCAGCAACAACCTTAAGTTTGCACCCTTCGTTTGTCACTTACTGAAAGAAAATCTGAAAAAGAAGCTAATAGAAAAAAATAAAATAAAGTCTTGTCGACCAATAATCTCGCAGCAAGCAATGCAAATCGAAGCACACTAGACCACGAGACACATCACCGAGTCAATCAGCTATTAATCAGCGGCCCGTCAATTATCCCGGCAAATCGAGTTCATCGTAGTTGCCAGAGTAGTTTGCCGCTTCCACCATATCGCGTTAGTGTCATATTTAATAGAGTTTAGTCCTTGCCCCTCTGCAGCCTGGGAGGACACTCGACTCCTGAACCTCCTCGCCTTTATGAACAACGGCTAATCCCCCATGAATATAAGTCCTAGCCAATTCCACATCTGGGACACGAGGAACCACAGCTTTCGACGTTATTTCGTGTACCTCGCAGACCGCTCTCCACTGATTTGGATCGTCCTGTACACGCTCGGGCATTCATGTCCCATACATATTTATGCTGCTCGATTGCCCGTACTAGGTACGTGGTGTGGTACGCTTCAACGTGCCACCTCGTGCATCCATACACGTATACAGGTGTACTTTGTAGAACTGCGTAGCCGGCAAGTTCCACCTATAGGAACGATACCGACCTAGGTCTCCCGATGTATTATTACTAGGTCTCCCGATGTATACTGCGTATTATATATATTTGCATATATGTGTGTGTGTGTATATGTGTACATGTGTGTATATATGAATATGTGTGTGCATGTGTACAAGTGTGTATATATGAATATGTGTGTGTATGTGTACATGTGTGTATATATGAATATGTGTGTGTATGTGTACAAGTGTGTATATATGAATATGTGTGTGTATGTGTACATGTGTGTATATATGTACATGTATCGTGAGGGGACGGTTAGGATTGAGAGACCAAGCTGATATCACGGGTGGAATCACGTCGTGTCGCGGCGCGATACGTTTGTTTCGTAACTAGGTGGATAACGTACCTTGCATGTAAGCACCTTCCACGTGCCACACGCGATCGTTTCTACACCCCTCCGTCAAAGCCGGCTCCTCCCGTACATCCTTCTTGCACTACGTTCTCCATCAACTTCATTGATGCTTCAACTACGCCTCCAGGCTCTTTCGACTATGGACGAGCGTTTTCATATTTTGATATTGCGTCGTCCTGTCTGACACCGATTGCCCTGGCAATCCACAGGCCAATCGTTCTTCAATCAATGCAATTTTATTTCAGTGCAAGATATTTGAGGCTTTAAAAAAATTATTTTGATTAATGAAAATATTTTTATTAGAAAAAGATATTTTATCGGCATGTTTCTTAGAATTTTATTTTTTTCGATGACATTTCCATATTTTATATTATATTTTATATAATATACAATATGGATATTTTATTTTCATATTTTAACCTTCGGATGTCGACTGTGCGCGACGTTTACGTGACGATAAATGTTCGTCTACGTTGTTGGCGAAATGTAACACATCGCTCCCGTGATTGTGCTTTTGTAAATAACGTCAACGCCAACGTCAACGTAAATTCATTCCAAGCACGAAGACGCATCGCGTTCGTAAAGCAGACGAGATACGTTCTTGTAACGTTGAACGTCGGAGGTCGCGTTTTTATCTGAAAATATGGAACGATTTAAACTATGCGAAAACTTCGGAAGGAAAATAAATTGACGAATTGCTCGTGAGAATTTTCTCGCCACTAAATCGTGCCGCTGAAGAGTAAATATTAATTGGTTAAATTTGCTCTATCGATGCCGTCTAATGCGCCGTCGCAATGACCCCTCTGAAAATATCCGAGCAGTTCGATAAGTATTTCGGTAACCATTCCGATAAATACTGCAGCGTGGCAGAGACGGCACCGAACGGGATTCACTCCCGTGTGCACTCTCCTCTGCACTCCGTAGAGAGCGCGCTATCGACCAACGTATCTTCCTCCTTTCGCCTCTGCTAGTCGAAGCGGATTTTTCTACCACGCCGAACGACATCGGCATTCGTCTCTCTCGACTTTGACACCGTGCGACCTTGTTTTTCAGGGGTACTTTCACGGGTAGGGGATATAGATACCTTCCTCTCTCCGTAAATTCTATCCCCATAGTGCAACAACACTTGTGATAAAGTGCTGCAACGTACACACACATGCTTAAAGTTTACCCGCAGGATCGACTAAACGCATTTAGGAAAGGGGAAAAAATACTCCGCTACGATAAATCGATGAGAAAAGTAGGCAAATACTGTCGAGACCTCCACGAGTATTATTGGATGAGTGAAGCGTTTAAGTTTCGTTATCTACGATTAGATATGTATTTAATAATAAAACATTTTAAATAAAAGAAAAAAAGCCCGACCGGAGAAAGGCCCTTGGAACAGTTTGGCTAATTTTCATTTCCGAAATACAAAAAACAAACCTCTGAAAATTGTAAATGTTTGCATTGCTTTCTCGTAATTTGTCTTTCATTCGCGAAGAACCTTCTTTGAGTTCTTCTTATCTAATTTTTTAGCTGCCCCAGAGAGTAGACTCCTTAAATGAAAGAATAAATAAAATGCACGGGGACCTTCATTCCAAAAATTAAAAATATACCTAATATACTTATGTAGGTTTTTATTTATTTAATGATGTTTACTCATTAGTTGTGCTCTTAAAGTCTTTCTGGCCCACACACACTCCAATAATTTTCTTCGGCATGTGATTTTTTAAAAACGCTTGACGACGTTCTCAACACATTTACATAAAAATTTCGAAAAACATTTTCCTGAACATAGAAATTTAAAAAAAAATTGTAGACGTGTGGGAAACGGAAAAGGGGCAACGCGTCATCTTGGAGGTAGAAGTGGCAAAGACCTCGATATATAAGGTAACAGCAGGATGGACCGAAGAGAGCAGGATGGTCCACGACTTTTCCATTGGGCAGCGGCTATGTCCGGAAAGCTCCGTGCCCGCGTCTATATAATATAAACGTATAGATACATAGAGCAGATACAAAAGTGTAGAGGCGGGAAGACCGGAGTTTCCGAGGAATACGGGCTATTTATCTCCGTATTTTTATTCCGTCCGCGAAGGCGATATTAAATTGCTTCTTCGGTAGGAGAGCCGGGGCGAAAGCACACGCTGGGATACTACTCCCTACTCGGCGGTGCTGGCTTTCTCCAGAGCATACCTCTTCCCACTTCTTCATCCTCGAGCACAACCGGCACCGCGTCCTTTTTCCCGTTTCCCTTTCGCTTCATCGTTCTTTTTTTTTATTCTTCCTTTTTTCATTCATTTTTCTTCGTCTTTTCCTTTGCCGCCTCTCGTGCCCACCGATACGGTGGAAAAAGATCGAGCATGCCTCTATCCACAGGTCCCCAGCCACATTTCAGTTTTCTTTCCTCGTCGCATTGTCGTCGTAGTAGTGGACAAGATGAATGTTCCACTCGTTGACCGAGCACCGTCAATTGACGGGTATCGATTGCAAACCGTTTCAGCATAAAACATTTTCTTTCTCTTAAATTGGCACCAAGATCGAGGAGAATTGAAATATTTTCTTTTGTGCTTATTGCGGCGAAATGTTTACAGAAGTACTGTACGAATTACAGCGCGCAATGGTACGTTTGCAACCTAAAAAAGAAATATAGTGTGTAGCAAAAATAATATTATATAAAATAAATATTTTGTAGACAAAATGGTGCAGTGTGAAATATAGTGAAAAATTTACTGCACGATATACGAAATATGATTTCGCCAAAAATCTTATATTTCTGAATACATCTCGACGAAGATATAGGAATTTAATTGATTGACATATTAATAATGTAAAAACGTTGAATTTAAGATATTTCGAACATATTTTATTTCCGTTGGGACTGTGCGACATCGTCGTGTGCAAAGGAACAAAAAAAACTAATTTTTCGACCGTGAGTGACCACGTATCGAAAATACATCACTTCCGGTTCAAAAACCTCATTTTTCTAGAGGAAGTAACGTCATACCGGAAGTCCGTCACTTGAGATCGAAAAATGAGATTTTCAAACCGGACGTATTTCCGGTAAATCTCCGAAAATCGAAATTTCCGGTTTATAAATTCTACAGTCCATAGCGAGGGCTCCATGTCCTAACCGCAACAACCTGTTAGTGCGTATATTGATGCACATATTGATTGTTACATTGCGGAAGAGATTAATCGCTGAAAATTGATTCCATTAAAACCAACGGGTAAACAGTCGGAGATCGTACAATCTCAAAGCCGCGTACAGTCTATACTATTAGCCGATACCAAAAGCACGTACGATCGTTAAGGTCTCGTTAACGAGATAATGCAGTAAAACGTGTTAGATGTTTAGTCGAGCATTTATGGCCGATTTATGAAAGATAATCTGGTTGGAGCTATATAAACGGGAAGTCGGTGGGAGATACTACTGAGCGTAAGTGGCTTTTATAGTGGGGAAAGGGAGACAGAAGCCGAGATATAGGGATAGGCATAAAGGGGTTGGCGAGAGTACGGCTCGTGCGGCCGGGTAGTGGTACACCACGATCGTTCGGTGGATTACCCAACTCCGGAAGTCTGTGGGTGCCCCATGCAACCCCGCGACCCAACTGGCACGAGAGTGCGAGAGAGTAAGAACGACCGCTGGTTCTGCTACGTACACCATATAGTAATATGCTACACAAGTCCTTTGACTACCACTACTTCACTCCAGGACACCGGAGAGCCTTTGGATTTTCGTATCTTAACCGACCCTCAAGCGTTATCGCTTGAACCTTGACCTTGGTTATACGATATCTAATTCAAAAAATGGTAATTTTTGAAGTTAAAAAAGTGACTTGAGACGAACTGTGAGATAATACAGGAGTTGAACTTTACCACTTCGGATGTTTTTCAGTGATGTTTTTTTTTAATTTCAATGATCAAGTTTTTCACAAAAAATTATCAACAAGCGTGGAAATGATACATGCAAAATGGTTGCGCTTTCCTACAACGACCATACATCTTCAATCTTAAATCAACCCACATAATACTCATCTTTTAAGTCCACAAGTTGAAAATAAAAATGATTAATCGTGTATTTTCAGTCGGAACACTATATGTTACACAAGTCCTTTGACTACTACTACTTCGCTCCAAAACACTAGAGAGCATTTGGATTTTCGTATCTTAGCCAAGCCTCAAGCGTTATCGCTTGGACCTTGACTGTACAATATATTTTTTTTTATTGTGATCTTCGAAGTTAAAAAAGTGACTTGATACGAACTGTGAGATAATATGGGAGTTGAACTTTACCACTTTGGATGTTCTTCAGTGATGTTTTTTTTTCATTTCAATGATCAAGTTTTTCACAAAAAATTATCAAGAAGCGTGGAAATGATATATGGAATATGGTTGCGCTTTCCTACAACGAACACACATCTTCAATTTTAAATAAACACACGTGACCCATCTCTTAGGTCTGGAGATTGAAAATAAAAATGAATAATCGTATATTTTCAGGCGGAAGATTCGTAGTGACCTCGCAGGGTGACCTACACATAAGGGAGGCCAGAGCCGAAGATGGGCGAGCAACGTACTCGTGTCTAACACTTCACGCTCTTACGGGTGAGAGGAGAAGGAGCGAGCCCGCCACTCTCACCGTGACAGGCAAGGATTTTTCTCCTTTACAGAGATGTAGGAATATGGAAAATGAAGAAAGGGCCGTTTATCACGTTGTAGCACGAAGAATGGATGTGCATTGTGAAGATCCCGGAGCTCTCACCATGGTGGATTACAATTTGAAAATAAAAATCTTTTGTACTTTTTATCAGAACCTAATGACTCCATGCCACCGAGATTGATGCAACGCTCGCAGATCGCCATTTCAGCCGAGCGAGGCTCGGACGTTCATCTTACCTGTTCGGCTCAGGGAAGTCCGCCTCCGCAATTCACGTGGTATCGCGACGGAAACGGTGAGATTTTCTCCGATTTTTCCTGATAATAATTTTTTTTCCTTCATTTTGCTTGCTCATAGAGGAATTTATGTTTTCGTAACAAAAAAATTGAGATTTTTGTGTCAGAATACTTAAAGTCGTCTGAAACGTCGAGAAATGTGGTTTTTATCTGCCGTCCGGATGTGTGTATGTGTGTGTGAGTCAGACTTGCACCGTTTAAAACGACTGTAACTCGGAAATGGTTTGAAATTAGCCAGTTTAAATTTGGTACATTAGTTTTATTTATGAAGATTGAGGTCGAATAGGAGATTGTATTGGATGATGAACGTCTAACTTGCGTATATTTTCAGATATCGTCCTAAAACTGGAAAGGAATATAATATTTTTATCAAAGACCTTTAGTATTGAATTTGGCAAAAATCTACGAAAGCGGTCAGATTTTAATCTAACCGCTTTCGTATTCGGAAATTGATCTAAACGTTTCAATTTAATGGCTTTGGATTTTTTTTTATTTCTAGTTTATGTTCGATACGAGTTTCTGAATCAAATATCAAGCTAAGAGAAAAACGATTTATAATTTTGTAATCAGCAAAGTCGCAAATTTTGTTTTGCGATTTTCTTAAATTTATTTACTTGAATATCTTCAAATTTGGGCCAACCGAATGTGCGATTATTCACATTGATTTATTACAGGACACTCGATACCTGTCGAGTCACTGGGTAACATTCAATTGTGGGGTGACCTCATGCAAATTCGTCGGGTCGACGCTCAAGACGCCGGAAGATACATTTGCCGTGCGAGCAATCAATTTGGGGAGCAACGCGCCGAGACCCACTTGTCTGTCACATCGAAACTTAACGCTCGTATACAGCCGAGATTGCAGGTAATTTAACGAAAAATACGTATTTAATTAAACATTCTAAATAATGTGACAAATCCTTGTACTGAATACGCTCAGGTGGTCAACTCTGGGGAATCAGCGACGATGAACTGCACCGTGGAGGGATACCCGGTGGAAAGCGTCGAGTGGCTCCACGATGGGGTACCAGTTTTGACTGCACAGGACACCAGGATCAGGCTGCTGGCTCCGCTCGTTCTGATCGTCGGTTCGGTGGGACGCAGGGACAAGGGAATGTATCAATGCCTGGTCAGGAGTGACAAGGAAAATGCTCAAGCAACGGCAGAACTAAAATTAGGAGGTAACAAGCCCGATTTGCAATCGGTGTGCAAAAATCACTGTGCCTAGAAATCGAGAAAAAGGGGCAAAAATTATTTATACTTAAAAATATTTGTTTCTTCTCGGTACTTTTGTAATATTCTTTTCTTATAATTTATTTTGCAGACACCGTGCCAGAACTGCAGTACACTTTCATAGAGCAAGCTCTGAGACCGGGCCCGCCGGTTTCTCTAAGATGTTCAGCGACTGGTTCGCCACCGCCCTCATTCACTTGGCTGCTCGACGGAGAACCGCTGAGCGAAATAGCAGCGGGTCACCGGTGAGTGCCTTCGATCGGATTTTCCCGATAAATTTTCTGCGTTGTACGTTCACTCGAAAATTCAATTATCCGATCCGTTGACAGATACGCGATAGGCCAATACGTCGATCAGTCGGGCGACGTGATAAGCCACTTGAACATAACATCGGCAGGCGCCGAGGACGGTGGACTCTATGCCTGCGTCGCGAGAAATACCCTCGCCGCTGTTGATCACAAAGCACGACTTAATATTTATGGTAAAAAGAAAAAAACGTTTAACGATGAAATCAAATAAATTGATTTTATCGGAAAATAATCAATTCACATTGACAACACAAATCAAATTTTTTATATCACAATATAATTTTTTTTTTAACGAAGGACAAACTTCTTGAGTCTTTTGATCGTAGCCAATTTCTGTTGATAAAGAAAAGAAAGAACTTGAAAATATCAAAGTGTATCCTTATATCAATGCCGCTTATTATTATAAAAAAATATATATCGTATCTCCGTTTGTTGATAAAACTTTCATGACTTGTGTACAAATGAAAACAAAAAAATCACAATCAACTTCACCAAATTACGTGCACGACTTTTCAATAGAGACATTTAAGAATATTCGCTTCACACCATGTATAACCGATCATTAAATTTGATTAACAGGTCCACCGTACATCAGGTCGATAGGTCCAGTCCGTGCGATTGCTGGTGTGGATACAACGATAGCCTGCCCTTACTCGGGATACCCGATAACGTCGGTCGAATGGTCAAGGGGTGGCGTTGAACTGCCAATGGACATGAGGCATAGGGTGGATAACGAGGGATACCTGACCATTGCGACCGTTGATCCGAACGACAATGGAACTTACACGTGCACCGTCAGAGCGAGATCGGGCGAGACGGCGAGCAGGGATATAAGACTCACAGTGAGCAGTAAGTCTTGATTGTCTGGTATACCGCTGTACTACGTGGCGCAATGGGATCAAGCCTGAAAGTTTTTCACCGTGGTAGCTGTGGTACGGCGAGACTGCGGCGATATTTTCCATCCACCCTTAGTCAGAAAAAAACTGAAAAAAAGAGGACGGATATCACCTAGAACGAAAGAGCTATATATCGTAAATACTGTTTTCTTCAAAGCCTCGGGAGAGTCTTCAATCCCCGAGAACCCTCCCAGCCCTTTTCCCGTCTGTTCGCTCCTTTGGTGCGGCGGTATCGGCGGCAATTCTTTTTCCCCGGGCTCTCGAGCATTCCATCGGATAAACGGATGACCCAAAGTACAGGCGATAAACCAAGTGGTGGTGTACGATAGGAAGATCGCAGTAGTTATCATGGTGATGAAAATTAAATAATTATCGGAGATGTTGAGATGTAATCCAGTCATCTTTTTATCAACTGTTCCGGAATTTTACATTTTTCACATCGACATTTGCTTCTCTCAGATCGAAAAAATCATCGCTGAGAAATAGTGCAGGATAATATTTTTCATATCACAATGAGACTCGAGGAGGGGAGATATTTTTGCGATGCACTAAGTGACCAATATTTTGCAGGTCCGCCTGTGATGAGTCCATTTGGATTTCCACCGAATCTACAGGAAGGCAGTCGCGCTCAGGTGACCTGCAGCGTGACTTCCGGGGACTTACCGATATATTTTTCGTGGCTGAAAGATGGAAAACCGTTGCCGTCGTCTCTTCAAGTGAGTGCTTATCGTAAACCTTATCCGGTCAAATCGTTTTTCTTTCAACACCTGTTTGTAAAGGACAAAACAGAGCCTCGAAAATCTAAAATAAAATCAAAATATATATACTGAATAAATAAATGTAAAATCAAGTTCTCTTATATGATGTAACCAGATCGAGGAACGTGGTGCCGAGTTCTTCAGCGTGCTCGTCTTCAAAGCGCTCCTCGAACGACACAGCGGCAAGTACACTTGCGTGGCCACCAACAACGCAGCGAAAGTTAATCATACGGCGGAGCTCTTGGTGAAGGTGCCACCGCAGTGGATATTCGAGCCTCAAGACGTCGCGAGCTTGCTGGGCAATCCTTTGAACGTTCATTGCGAGGCGAAGGGTTTTCCGGCTCCAAGAATAACTTGGCTTCGCGGAAGGGGACGAACCTCGATTGATTATCAACCGCTTATCGACGGTCTGGACGGCAGGATTACGATATTGCCGAACGGATCATTGTGGACTGCATCCGCAGGTCCCCAGGACGAGGGACACTATCTCTGTCGTGCTAACAACGGCATTGGGTTGGGCCTCAGTAAAGTCATATACGTCTCTGTAAACGGTACATACATATTTTTTTTACTCAACATAAACACATATAAATATTTTGTATCCCCGATGATAAGTAGTAATAATTGGAAGTAGCGTGATAATATATTCGATCAGGATTATTAATTTATTAATGCTTTGTTTTTCTTGTTATCCGTAGAACCGGCAAGATTCGAATTTCAGAGTAAAAACGTGACGATAAGAAGAGGCGAATCGGTGACACTCGACTGCAGCGTAATCGGCGACAACCCTATCGAGGTCCAGTGGATGCACAACAACGATCGACTGGACACGAATGCTCACAGATTGAGTATCAGCCAGGTCAAGACGGACAGCGGTCTAAAGTCTCAATTGTCGATCGGCAGCAGCGATAGACAAGATTCCGGAACGTACAGATGCACGGCGGACAACCAGTTTGGGAGGAGCGAACACTTAGTTTATTTAGCTGTTCAAGGTATGCATTAAAAAAAAATTCCAATGGCTTTCCAATGGCTTCAACAAAATTTTGTCCAAATTTCCATGTCAATTGCACCTAATAGACAAACTTGAAATACACTCCTAATTATATTATTATAATAAAAAATACAAACCGAAGAGACTTTAACTCTGCAAGAATATTTTCAAATTTGAAACCGATAATATTCTTAGTTTCTTCCCGATAATATTTTTAGTTTATTCCCGATACTGTTCGTAGTTTCTTCAACTTCATTTTTTGCGCCAAGAGAGTAATCATCGACGTCTTGTTAATGCCTTGAACAAATATTGATCTTTAAAGGGTGAAATAATATTTATATAGAAAGACCCGATCCACCAACGGCTTTGGAAGTGATCGAAATAGGATCCAGATCGATAAGACTTTCGTGGCGAAGATCCTTCGATGGCAACAGTCCGATAAGAAATTACGTGATTCAGTACCGGGCATTGGTGCACGGTATGGTCGACGAGTGGGATCCGACGAAGACGCACAACGTAACGTTCACTCCGGGAAGTTTGGGTCTTGCCGCCTCAGCGAATCCCACGTCGAATGGTTTGTTGTCCAAATGAATTTACTCTTCATTCTTCTAGACTTTCGACAATACATATTTTTTAATGCAAAAAAATCTCCGTCTTTCAGTATTGCCACGCTACGATTCAGGAAGTGACGACCAAGAAATCGCACTCGTAGCCGGGCTCCATCCGGCAGTCACTTACACCTTCAGGATTTTCGCAATAAATTCGATCGACGCGAGCGAACCGACCGATCCGGTAGTCGCAAAAACTCAGGAAGAAGGTAATCAATTATCTTACAAAATCATCAGCTCGGGACACGTAATTTATATTCAGTAAATTTAAATTAGTCCCAATGATCTGAAAATAAAAAATAGAGCCGTGCATTTTTTTCTACGTATTGCAAAATTCGAGGGATGAAAATTTTGCAATCGGAATCAAGAAATTCTTCGCAATGAAATATAATGTCTTGAAAAATTTCAGCGCCAACGGAGCCACCGCAAAACGTGAAGGTCCAGTCCGCAGGACCCGGGGAGTTGATCGTCCACTGGCAGGTAAACAAACTACGCTTAAACTCCGGACGACCCTAGCGGAACTGGTGCAATCACGGACTCGGAGTTGCATTGTGGTCACCATCGCACGAGCATTGTATAGACATTCATCTGCTAGTTGCGCGACTACGACGAGAGTCCGGGTATACTGGATGAGACCGATCGCTTTGTGCAAACTTTTAACCATTATGCAACTCTGATTTGATGAACTCGAGCGTTCCCCATGCAAATGCAAGTCAAATAAATACGACTATACAACGATGGTAGCAAGGGTTAGAGGATACCCATATAGCACGCCATTTTTTTGAAATAATTTTAGAAATATTTTCAATCATTGAAATGATACGAAGTGTCTATTTGCAGTCTGCGGGCGGTCACCTCAGTTCCTTTATAGAAGTGTTACAAAATGTTACTTTAATTAATTTTAAGTCGTATTTTCACGAACATTTTTAGGCACCACCGAAAGAATCGTGCAACGGTGATCTTCTAGGCTACATAGTAACGTGGTCCGAATATTCGTCGTCGACTTCGGCGGGGGTGAATCAAAGCAAAAGTTTAACTGTGAACGGTTGGGCGACAACGAAGGTACAACTGACGGGTCTGAGAAAATTTACCAAGTACGATGTATCGATTAGGGCGTTCAACAGCATCGCCAGTGGTCCGGCGAGCCCTTCGGTCGTCGGTACAACACAGGAAGGCGGTAGGTACAATTAAATAGGACCGGCAACACGCGATGATAATACAATAAGAAATGTCGATTTTTATCGTTTACGATTTAGTTCCCGAGGCACCGCCGACCCAGGTCTCCTGCACTCCGCTGTCTTCGCAAAGTGTCAAAGTATCCTGGAGCGCGCCACCCGCCCATCTTCACGGCGGACGTATTCAAGGCTATAAAGTTTCTTACAGGCCTGTTCCCACGGATAACAGTATGTTTCTCCTCCCGTCGCGAAACTATCAACCTAGTTTGCGACAATCATATTTACAATTGCTTTTATTTATTTTTATAGTGGAAATCTCAACGGTGGGCGACGTGAAGAAGATATCGACAGAGGAAACGTTTTTGCACGCTTTGTACAAGTACACGAATTATTCGATCAGAGTTTTAGCGTACACTGGAGCTGGCGACGGTGTCCTTAGTCCTCCGATTTTCTGCACGACCGAGCAGGACGGTAAATTTTTCTGTTCTTCTGATTTACCAATTTATACCTATTTACATATTTCCTAAGTCCAGTAAAAAAATAATCATTTTGTGATACTAGAGAAAATTATTCTAACGATTATTTTCCTTCATTTCAGTGCCCGGTCCTCCAGCGGGAATCAAAGCTCTGGCACTAACAGCTGACAGTATTCTGGTGTCTTGGCTTCCTCCCTTGCAGCCAAACGGTCAAGTATCGCAGTACACAGTGTACAGCAAGGAGGCTGGTGCTAGCAGGCACAATTCTCACACAATGCACGAGCCCCCTTCGCTTCCCACAGACACATTGACGATGGAACTTCGAGGATTGACCGAGCGTCAATCTTATGAATTTTGGGTCTCCGCGACGACTGGTTTCGGCGAAGGCGAGCCGACGACCATCGTCACACAAACGACAAACACCAGAGGCAAGAAAACAGCTTATAATTCGTATCTCATCATTTGTCATCGAAAATAATAATCGAGACGAAAATATTTTTCATCAGTTCACTATGAATTCTTTCTTCTTTCGCGGGATCTTTCATTACCTTTCGTGACCGCAAAACGATTCAATCCATTATCTTAATTATTTTCTATTAAAAATACACTATGTATTTATTCTGTTTATTCCATTACGTAACATTCTCGTCATTTATTTAAAAAAAAATGTCTGTTTATAGCGCCAGCAAGAGTCGCATCGTTTTCGCAACTTTTGCGAAGAGCCGTCAAATCGTCGGTGACGCTTTCATGTCTGGTCGTTGGTAATCCAACACCACGACCTATATGGACCCACAGAAATATCCAAATATCCACGGGACGTCACTATGAAGTGACTGCGGATGGTCATCTTAATATTCACGGTAAGTTACATGCAACGTTGATAAAAATAGTTTTCTCCGAAATAACTGATGGTTTTCATCAAATTTTCTTTCAGGGCTGGAACAATCGATCTCCGGAAATTACACGTGTTCAGCTAGCAATCTCTTCGGCGATGACTCCATAACTTATACCCTGGTCGTTGTGATGCCACCGCGAGCACCGCTCCTCGAACTTCAGTACACCACTACTCACAGCATAAAATTTCGTTGGAGTCATCCGGACAACGGCGGCGCGACGATTCAGGGCTACGTGCTCAGTTACAAAAAGGACCAAGGCGGATGGGAGGAGATCGCTTTGTCACCAGAACAAACGGAATTCACTCTCAGTGGGCTCAAGTGCGGATCTTCTTACCTCGCTCATCTCACAGCACACAACAGGGTTGGAACTGGAGATCCGAGCCCCTTGATCAGTTCTACTACCAAGGGAACCGGTGAGTATTTCAATCTTCGCTTACCTTCGCGCTTGCTATTGATTCCCCGGGGAGAAGGTTTTGGGACATTTGTTTTCGTAGATTTTACGTCAGTCATTTAAAAGAAAATGATTCTCTCATCTATCCCCGATCCCGATATCTTCCTAATTGTCGAGAGATATAAGAAGAAAAAGTCACATTTTCTCAAACTTTGATTTCTTCAAAAATCGATTATTTCTCGATATTAGTTTATTTTACGCAGCAGATTTTTCTGAACATCTTATGTTCCAGCACCACCGTTGCCGAAAGAGCGTGAAATAGTAGGCGCGAATTCAACGTCCGTTCGTCTCAATCTTTTGTCGTGGCCGAACGGTGGTTGTCCCATACAATATTACACCGTGGAATACAAAAGAAGAATAAACACGGAGCCGTGGATACTGGTGGCGAGCAAAGCAACGGAAAATCTTATAATAAGAGATCTGAAGCCGGCGGCTTGGTACAGCCTGCGTTTGACGGCTCACAACGACGCCGGTGCGACACAAACGAAAATGGAATTCGCCACGACAACCCTGAGTGGTATCAGCATCGGTCCACCGAACGATCTGATAATGGACGACGACACCGTTAAAACACCGCCGAATCACAAAGTTCTCTACGTCGTCGTTCCCCTCGTTTGCGCAATAGTTTTGATATTTTCGGCTGTGATTGTCGGCTACGTGATGCTCAAGCGCAATGGACGAACGAGCTATCTGGGTGAAATAATGCCGGGACAACAGCAACAACCTGGACTCGGTATTGGTCAGCAAGCCCAGCATCAGTCGCATCATCACATGTCAAGTTGCATGTCGACCGTTCAACTGAAATCCACAGCCGAACGTGATAATCGAAGAAACCACCAAGTCTACACAAGCTCGCCGGTCAAACAGGACAATCACAAATCCAACGATCATGGCTCGGAAATGTATGAAATTAGTCCTTACGCTACTTTCAGCGTACCGGGACGGGAAAATCGTTCTGTCACGACAGCTACGCTCGATTATACGATGCAATTCAAGACTTTCGGTCATCTTGAGAACGAGGATATCAACACGATAGACTACGAAAGATCGAGCGTTGACTTCGAAAGGTAACGGAAAATTGAAATCTGGGAACTCATTAGTCGATTTTCTCGGGATCTTTTTTAATCTATATATCTATTCAGCAGTAAATATTACATTATTATATAAATTTATATAACTGGCAGGCTACAGTGGCTCGGGCGCTTCACGCTTCCGCTATGGACTGTAGAATTAAAAAACCGGAAATACGTCACTCCCGGTTTGAAAATCTCATTCTTCAGATCCCTAACAACCTGTTGGTTTATATTCAAATTTTTATTTATTTAACTATATATCTATCGATTGCCATTTCCTCATAAATTCTATTATATTATTTTTTTTCTCTGAATATTATACTGTACAGATCAAAAACTCCAAGGTGGCACAAGCAACGATATTTTCCGAGCATCGCCGAGGCCGAGAGTAAAATGCGCTCGAGTCGTCAAGGCTCTGGAAGCGATACGTCCGGAAGCCCTTGCGGCGAGTGCGCTGGACCGAGTTACCGAGTTCCGGTGAAACCTTGCAGAGGTGAGACTAAAACAGAACCTTTGTTATTGGGAAAAGTAGTACAGGAATAATTTAGGTAAGAGACATTGACTTCGTAGAGTCGGAAAAGAAGTTGTAACTGAGCGTAGGAACCGATTTTTTCACTGCAAACAATCTTTCCACACATAGAAGTCAAATTTTTTGAAAGTCCGATGACACAAATATGTTCAGGCTCATACAAGTTAATTCAAAAAAAAAATTTAACAGCGAATTTAACAGAAATATTTACAATCCTCGGTTCCAGACGTTTTCTCGCGCGGCGTTGAATCTAGCACCGAGTCGAACAACGAAGGTTCACCGTCGCTTGGCAGGAGACGCAGTCGACAGCCGAGCCGGTCCACTCGCAGGTAGCCAAGGTTTGTCTGTTTCAAAATAGCACTCAGTCCCAAAATTTTTCATTTCATCCGTCCAATTTAAGATTGTATCTAGATCAATTTTGAGCTCATTTAGAATGTATAACATTTTTGTTCAGAACTACAAATTTCGTTCTAGCTGTTCCCCCGTCGCGAATGTGATTATCATGTAAATAAGTAGTCCAACATATTTTTTTTTTCTCTCGAACATGGATCTTAATTTGAATTGCAGTTCGGTGGAAGACATGACGCTTTTGCCACCGAGCGGATTCAGCGACAGCCGAGAATTAAGCGAGGCAGAGTGCGATCGTGATCGTGATCGTGACAACAGGGATTGGCAGGGTTTGTCTATTGCAACTCGACACGGCGGCAGCCTTGGCAGACTTCCCATTGAAGCCGTTGAGACGATGTTGGCTAGGTATACTTATCGTTATCGTATTTCAGATGACTATACATATTCGATGATGTTATAAAAATCATATTATTAATATCTCCACCGACATCGATAAAAATCATCTCGAAATCGGATAATTTCGAGATGATTATTAGTAGTAGACTATTAACTAGTACGAGATGAATTTATTATAACGTCGGTAATAATCTACATGAAGTACAATTATTTGTATTGGAGCGACATTGTACAATTTTTACAAGAAAAATAGACTCTATACTTTTTCGCGCATCTCATTGGGCGTATAAATTATTGACTACCTGTTCCAGGTACCAGCAGCGAAAGGAACAAGAGAGACAAGAATTCACTATACACGTATGATCGTGTATGACGGAAGAGCTGGGAAGTATAATATCACCAACGAAGAGCAGAAATCTAAGCGGGTCTCAGAGGACTGCCAATTTGCCGCCGTCGAAAATATCGTAACAATATCGTCAGCGAATTTGCACAAGCGATATTAGCTGAACGTAACATAGCGAAGTGCTCTAGGATATAGTTCCGTATCCATGGAATTAGTGTAATCGGGCCACGTAACATCTCGTCTCTTGCGTAACATAAAACAAAACGAACGCGTAGATAAAAAAAATTATCGCGTTTACTAAATTACCCGAGGCGTCGCATTTTATTGTGGTCGATGGGTCTAGTGCCATTTCCGCTTCGCCGTGTCCCGTCTGTCGGTACGAAAGAGTCGTTTGTAAATATCTGTTTAGCATAATACGAATCACGACGCCGAAGCCTCTATATGACTCCGATCTCGCCGAATTTCGAGAAAAAAAGAAGGAAAAAAATGTTCGTGTCAAGAGAAGATCAGTCGGATGGCCAAATTATAGATAACGAAACAAAAAAAAGCAGTCAATGGACGAGAATAATCGATCGATGAAAGTAAGGTTCTAATTGTTTAAAGAATTTGTAGGGCGTCGATAAGCGCGATTCGTCTTCAACGGCAAGAATACACGCTTATCGGACACACAAGACTTCACGGGAAAATGGAGGGGTGCGTGAGCGTGTGAAAACTATGAAAAAAGCCAACTGTCCATTGCACTTAACCCCGCACTTTTGCCGGGGAAGATAAAACAAAAGACCAATTTTTCGAGTTATCAAGCTCCGAATCGCGAACAGTGCATTCCTTAATTTGTTCGCTTCTATCGCTGGCTACAGTCTACATTAATTTCAAACCGGAAGTTGCGTTACGGAGGAATTTTAAAGAATTTTCTATGGCACTATCTCAAATGCATCTAATGGAAGAAAAGTGTGCATTAAGGAACACAGGAAAGTGGATAAAAGAACGTAAGTTATACGTCTCCATTGTATTTGGCATTGATCTCGAATGTAGCAAGCGATAGAAACGGGTGAATTAAAGAACACACGCGAACAGTTCACCGGCACCTTTCCGTATCCCGTAATCCTACATTCGCGCGAGATTTACTCCCGAATTACTGCCAGTATACTTACGAAACTTAAATAAATAAACCAAAAAAAAATAACAATTCGATTCACAAATTCGTGAAAAAAATTGTACGAACTATATAGTTCCGGGAATCCGCGGTTTCGTCAAACGAGACCAATTCCAACCGATTACTATCATTAGTTTTCATTGATTATATCATTATCGAATATTACTGTTATATTGTTTTGTATTACAAAAAACAAAAACAAAAAAAAACTCGCTACGCGAACATCGCCACCACGACAATTTCCTATCACGATTTACACCGAAATTGTATCTGCGCTATTATAATAAACAGCCGAAATAAATAAAAGAACAACATATAGCTGTATTAGGAATTAAAATGACGATATGTTCCGTTTGAGTACTTTGATATGGATGGTAGAAAAGAAATATCTCGTTGTACAAAATGATTTTAAAATGAATCTTTTGAAAGTTTACTGACCAAAAGTGTTCCTTTTATTCCTCTCGTCTTCTATTTTTTTTGTCCTCTTATCTTGGTTGCGAAGACTTCACAGTCTCAACCCTAAGGTAGAAGGTCTTTCGCCCTAAATACCAATCTCCAATCTTCCTCAAGTTTTTCACCTTAAAATATACATTTATTTTGTATGTTTCATCGATTACATATAAACAACTGCCGAGAGTTGGTAAGATTTCTTAACCTAAAGCACACACACACATTCTCACGGAAGAAATGATTCTTTTATTCCTTTTATTTTCTCACATTTCAACGTACTTGTGGAATTACAAGAGAGAATATCCGTCAGGCAATCCTCGATACTGCAGACCTGTCGCTCGAGGGTTATCGTCAGCGCGCGATTTCCATGGATTTCTCGTCGCAAACGTTCTTCCAAAAAAACCTCGCTCTCCAACAACTATTTCCAGCCTTAAAATATACATTTATTCGTACGACTATAAGTGGATTACAGCATATGAAACACACTTATTTTAATTTTATTTATTTATTCTTTTTTTCATGTTCCTTTCAGTCGTGTTTTGCGTTAAATCTAGAGAAGAATAAACTCACTTTCGCAAATCGTCGCCGAGTCTCCGCGGTTTCGATCCTTCCGGTGAAACGAACGAACGACATATCTGAAGTGAGGATAGTTGTGAATTATTTGACGGCGCCCGAACGACCTAAGTCTTCGTTCAGTATTCGTAGAGATTAGAAGACTCATTGACGCAACACGAAAGAATTTACAATTGCGCAATGGAGTGTCATTTGAGAAAAAAACAAAAATAAAAAGAATAAAATCGTATCGGATGAAAGTGTCATTGACACCAATTGGCAAACTACTGGCCCGATGAAGGAGCTTTTATTTTTTAAATTAGTTTTAGAAATAGTGGTCAATGATAGATTCAGTTTGCAACAGCACTTTTTTTGTTTTTCGCGATATACGAGACACGCCTGTCCTCTCGAAGTACTCTCCCAGCACATCGCCGAGTTCAGCGACGGTAACTTGTTCTTTTTTCCATCTATTTACAAATCCATCTTATGTCCCGCGTCTCCACTTCTCGCCGTTACTGAACTTTGTCATTTCCCGACCGCTGACGCCGCAAGTGCCGATTCCAACGCGACCATTAACGTTCTCCGGTGTCGCGAATATGCTCTTCTTCACTACGCCCTTCTTCGCAGACTGTAAAGATAAAATTAAAAGATCGAGTGTTAATGCAGAACTTTGTGAGATTTTTATGAAAAAAAACATTGTTTACAAACATCACCCTCGCTGTTTGCGGCTAAAAGAAAGAAACGCGATTTCTTCTCGGTAAATAGAGAGCCGTAATTTTTTTTTTTTTTTTTCTACTGACCTTCGCCGTAAAAGCTTTCCATTTGTTCTTCTCCTGCTCTCGCTCTTCCTCGAGTTCCTTGAAACGCTGAAGTTTCTTCTGTTTCTTTTTTTTAAGATATTCGCGCTGTTTGTTCGGGTCGGAGCCCGCTACCGCGGCAGCTTGCAATTTTCTGTGAAAAAACAACACTATGATGCCTGTAGAAAGTCGCTTACAATCACGAGAAAATGTATTGTTAAGAAAAAAAAATACGACCATCTTTAACACGTCAAACGTGTCGACGAGTGTCCGATATCGATCGTGTTCATAGATATTGGCACAGATATTCGCACAGTCAACATTCGCTATTAAAGTTCGGTGTCGAATATATATGTTTCTTTGAATCTCGGACGTCGACGATTAATTTTTTTTTTAATAACAACAATCAATATTTTCACATTATTTCTATACTATATTTCGACTATGAAATTTTTCTCTATTATTCTTAAAAAAGTCTGCGAATCAATGGAATAATAAAAAAAATGTTTGCCTCAAATCTAGTAGGCTCGTTGTCCGAGAGTCAATTTTTTGTGTATATACAGTACAATGTACATGTGCGTCTGTACTTCCTTAAATGTTAGCAACATCGGTTTACCTTCGTCTGAATTTCATTGATGGGAGATGATAACGGAATTGGGGTGAAAGCGCAGTCGACGAAAAGAATTATCGGCGACAATACGGGCAAATGAGAAACATGGAGGAAAAATGTAGGATTAGCGAGATTGGTCTGAGGAAAACTCGTTTGATCATCGAATGAATAATCGCATAGCTCGGTATTTACAATGTTCGATTACAAAAAAACACTATGCCGAGACTCACTTTGATTTCTGATCCGCCCAGTCGGACGCCGGCCTCTTCGCCGCGGATTTTAATTGACTCAGCATCGTGACGTCCGTGTTTTTGTACTCGTCAAAGGTCACGTGAACTCCACCATCCTCACCGATTGAATCTATCGTCGCCTCGTAATATCTGAAAAATAAACACGCGTTGTATGTCAGTGGAATATGTAAAATTGTGTAATATCCATTTGATTTACGAACCGCAATGACTGAGTACAGTCCGATTCACCAAAACTAATTCCTCAATAAATAATCAATATTGATGAATAAAATCAGAACGTTGTACGAAACCGTTTCTACAGTTTTAACATATTTACATACGAAAATCGGTAAAAATTATTTTCAACAACATTAACATTTACTTTTACAACAGCATTAACATAAATATTTTCAATGATATTAAGATTAGTTTCCAACATATTGTTTGGAAGAAGCTATTTGGAAGAAGTTGATATCTATGAAAAAATCTGTGTGAACTTACAAATTCGGAATCAAAAGTGCCTATAGAAAGAATCGTGGCTTTATTTTTCTAACAATCAAAGAATCAGTTTAATTCCCAGATTTTTTGATCGTTAAAAATTCTCGTCTTGTAATTTTTTTGCAAATCGAATTTCCTCATTTTGTTTTCATCGTTCGAAACTTGCTCAGACAGCAATAACAAAAAAAATTGATAATCAACGTTCATTCTCATCAGTTGCAAACTTAGCGAACAATAGAGAAAAAAAGAATGCCAAAGCAGCGAACTAATTATCTTTGTATTTTTTTTAGTTTTGGAGCGGACTGTACTAAGGCCATCCGTCTTTGAGACTACAGTCTTGAGACCAACTTGTTGTCCTCGCTCCACGGTGCCATGCACTGATCGCCGACTTTCCATTTGTTCGCGAGTACTGCTAGCAGTATAGGATCTTTAGCGTCCATTCCATTAGCCTGCCTCTTCTCCTGCGGCTGCGACTTGATGAGATCATGGGTGAGCTCTATAACTTCCTCCAGATCTATTTTCAGTTTCAACAATTCCTCATTGGTGGAATCTGTAGTAAGAGCCGCTTCCACCTAAAAAGAAAATTCAGTATATTAATACCAATTTGCAACGATAATAATAAAGATCATAACCAGTCATTGATAAATTTGTTAAATTTGTTTTGGAGAAGTGACGAGTGATCAAAAAAATGTCAACAGGCGAGTGCGTGTGTCAAGCAAAAAAAAAAAATACCAACAAAATCTGGCTATTTAACAGGGGACCAAGAGTCAAGGTTAGAGCGAAACGAATAAGTCTCTTACCTGCTGAAGCTGGAGCCTGTAATTCTGTAACTCGTCCATGATCAAACGAGATTACTACACCTCGATAGCCAAGATGAAACAGGGATTTATCGTAGTAACGAGAAACACTGCAGATATAAACCTCGAAATTCTTCGACACACTACACCAACACCCACAACACTGGCAACACACGCGCACACGCGGAAACGACTGTGGACCCAGGTGACAGTCGCCAATGTGTAAATTTGCGCGTGTGTGTCTATGTGTGTGTGAAAAATAGCCAAGCGAGGGAGTAGCTCTCGCGTAACTGGATCCCCGCGATTTCACAAGATGGCGCTGCTGCAGGAGAATCGACGGAAGGTAATACTGTTTCAATATAAACGGGAGTATATCAAATCAACACTGAAAAATACGACATTCCGATAACTACGAAGAATCTGCACCGTAAAAGAGCGCACGATGAGCACCCAATATGTTACGACCAGGCCGCCCTGCAGGCAGAAAATCTTTGAAAAAATCTTGAGTTAGAACCGACATTAACCTCACAGCGGAAAACATGATTTCCGGTTTCGAAATATCGCATTTTTCGACCGGGAGTGACTTCAAAACCAAACGAGAAAACATCACTTCCGGTTTCAGAAATCTCATTCATCGACCGGAAAAAGTAAGTACAGGTCGAAAAACAAGATTTTTAAACCAGAAGTGATATATTAGCAGCATAACGTCACTTCCGGTCGAAAATAAGATTTTCAAACCGGAAGTGACGGAAGAGGATGGTCTTCCGCCTAGTTGCCTTGGTGCAGAGGTGACCGATGATAGCATGTGTGGTTTGCTCACTTTCACGGTGTAAACTTTTCGAGTTTAGTTGTCCATGGTGTTGACTCTTCAGTGTTCATTTGATCCAGCTAACTGCCGTATGAACGTGTAGTGAAAATACGTTATTTTCTTACTGACTCGCAGGGTAAAACAGAGTACATTCACGTTGCCTCGCGACCTTGACAACAGTTGTTCCACAGAAGCGCACAGAACACAGATGTACCAAATTGTCAGTTAAAAGGTGTTGTCTTGTGTAATTGGATTCGTCATAATCGGGACGTAACGAGTGAAGTTTCCGTTGTGTGCTGATAAGCTGCTAGAAAAGTTCAAAAATTTCATCAATGGCTTACCCTGTAATAGTCTACTTTTGTTTATTATTTAGTTAAAAATTCCCCCGTGGAGGTTATGAGTTACATCTTACTTTTAGCCGAAACAATAGAAGTCTTTCGCTTTTTATCATTTTTTTCGTTTCACAACAACTCTAGCACGTTGGACATCCACAGGGCACGATGTACGGCTCGTCAGGCGATGAGCCTCAAATTAATCCTGAAGTTCAGCAATGGTTCGCCTCCGTTGACAGAGATCACAGCGGAAAGATCTCTGACATGGAGCTCAAAGCTGCTCTTGCCAACGGACAGGGCGGAACTTTCTCTGACACAGCTTGCAAACTCATGATCGGTATGAAATTTTTTATTTACAAGATATTAGGGGGGGGGCAAGACAATGTGGAACGTCCGGACAAATCTAATCTGTACCTTCCATTTGACATTCTTTTTTGTGTTCAGAGAAAAATTGATAAGAAATAGTTTGTTCTATCCTGGGTTTCCCTTTTGTCTCATTCTCCTTTATACATATATTTCACTGGCAACAAACAATGACGGTTGGAGGTAGTAAAATTGAGCAATTTCAAATTTCACAAACATGCCGTAAAATCGCTTATCCGACCTTCGAGCAATTGAACCTTCACATTATCTGAGGCACCCAACTCATCCGAGCCCTCCACATTAGCCCGGGTGCAGCCTTGGATAGTATGGAAAACTATGGTAAAGCAGCAATGCTTGTGCGCTGAGTACTCCTGTTATCAGTGTTGTCCAAGATTTTACTTATCTGACGTTCCAACATTCCGACACTCTCCCCACAGTTCTACTGTAGATGTAATTGTAAATTGTATAATTGTGACTTGCATAACTGAAACTTGTTAATTTGACAATTTTGGTTTGTCAGCTCTTTTTATTTATTTTACGTATCACCAATTTATTCAAGCACATTTATGTTACACATTAATTATTCTTCACTCAGGTATGTTCGACAAGGAAAAAAGTGGAACGATAGATCTATCCGAGTTCCAAGCTCTCTACAATTACATCAACGCCTGGCTCGGCGTTTTCCGGGGATTCGATCACGACAATTCCGGAAGTATTCAGGAGAGCGAACTCTACGCGGCGCTGACGCAAATGGGTTACAGATTCAGTCCCGAATTCATCAGGTACCTGATTAAAAAGAGCGACTTCAATCACACGGAGAGCATCACTGTTGATCAGTTCATAGTGCTCTGCGTTCAGATTCAACGTTTTACCGACGCGTTCAGATCCAAAGACACTGAACAATCGGGAACGATAACGATAAGCTTCGAAGATTTTCTCTCCATAGCTCTGAGCTGTAGCGTTTAATCTCTACTAATTCACATTAGCTTCCTTAGAATAACATTTGAGCAGCTTGTTAAGCGCTTTCATGAATTCTATTGAGCGATGAATAAGTATTTTATTTTCGTTATTTTTTTATAAACTCAGGTAGTTGGCTAATGTGTTGCGTTATTACAACCGGAACGGCGATTTCATATGCTTCTAATCTCCGAATAATTTATTCGCGGATTTTAAAAAATATCACTTAAATAGTCCTGAAACAATACAAATAGTGTTATTTAATCAATTTAGCGTCCTGTTATTTTATGTATTATTCACGCTCTACGAATAGTTACCGGTCTGGGACCGCGCTCATCGGATGTCCGATGTGTGTGAAATAACTTATTATTGTACGTACAGGCAATCACGGCAAAGCTTGTCACGCAAAAGAAACAAACTTTAATGAAATAAATATATTTTTTCCCACACAAATGGAATTACGCTTTGGTGGATTGCACGCAAACAATTTTTAAAAATATTCTCACGTTCGGAAAAACTTCTCAGAACATGTCATACCGAACGTTCGGAATTTTCCAAAACCGGTTAATTGTTTTTCGATAAAAAGTTTACATTTTTCCTAGAAATACTGCAAATTTTAAGCACAACTTAAACAATTTGTTTTGTTACATTATCGATTTGTTGTTATATTTAATGCGAATAATGCCATGCGATATAACAATTCTCTTTATTATCCCTGAATAGTTGACGAATGTCGAAAGACTGATCCACCTTGCTTCACCTATTCTCAAAAAAAAAAAAAAATAAATAAAAGCGTGAAAAAAAGTGAATAGAGAGCGTAGGGCGTTTGGAGGACTCGAAGAAAAAAAAAAAACTGGTACTCGAGACTCCGTATTCATGGCGAGCCCACCTGCTGTGTCGTCGTCGCGACGCGAGATTTTTCAACGGTCTCGGTTTTGAGAAGGGTACAATAAGTGTAGTTCAGAGTTTCTGTTGGCTATTGAGGATAGAAGGGGAAAGAGTACGTACAGCAGAGGAGCCGAGCAACCGGTACCGGAGAGTACAGCGGCGGCGACAGCCAGCGGAAGCCTCCAACGGACGTGTATGTGTTGCATAGGCGGAGCAAGATTTAACGAACAGCCGTGCATAGAACAGAAGATAAACGCACTCTCAAGCGTAGCTACGCTAATGCTGTTCGCGAGCTAGGTACAACACACTCTGTACGAGGGATCTCTCCTGAGGGCTTCGAACCACTGTTACACGGCTGTACTCGCTCGCGCGGTGTGCCGACCAGCAGCACTCGGTACATATCGCGAACTATATTCTGACCCACTTATTGCTGAGTGATACGACGAGCGGAAAACTTTGTCTTCATCATGTCGACTTTATCGCGAAACTAAATTGACGAAATAAAAATAGACATATATACAATATTTTATTTGTTTTCGTTAAAACAATTCGAATGTTCTTTATCGCTGGTGTCGATGTTTCGAGGCCGTGTTTGCCCAAGAACTATAATTAAAAACAAACACACGCCACTGACACGCTAAAAATAGTCGTCCTTGCCGGAAATGATGTAAACAAAGTTGGAAATTCTCGAGGAGATAAACGAGATTAGAAAAAAAGAAATCACGTATGTTCGTTCGTCGAGATAATTTGAGTGTTCGAATTCTCGGTCTAACGCTGTCGTTGATTTGACAGAAATCAGTTGTCGACTATGTTTGACAAAAATTAAAAGGAAATTTGTACGCAGAGCCTACGTGTTTACAATGAATTTTGCTTTTTTGTGAATATCAGGAAAATCGAGAAGCTATGAAATATCAAAATACGTCTACGCTGTAGTACAGTTTGTAATCGAGAGCAAAATGCTTTCGAAGCAATCGAGGTGTTGAAGAAGTCGGTCAGTAACAATAATAATAACGCTTCCATATGTTCAACCCGGAGTGACTTCGTGACTCCAACATACCGTTATTCCTCGATCATAAATGCATCTCGCAATAATTCAGTGATTTTACAGAGCATAATTTAAATACATTTACAATAAACTAAATTATCAAGTGGTGTAAAAGAATAAAATAAAAAAAGTGTGAACATTATCGTCGCTTCGTTAAAATTGAATTGTCACTTCCGACAAACACCCGACGAAGTCGTGGCGACACGTGTGGATGCGGCGCCGTGATTCTTTGCTCGAGTAAACCGCAAATTTTATGGTAGCGACACTTAAGCAATAGACAAGATGGTCGAAAGTCATAAAAATTGTGTTTGCATAGAATTTAAAAAAAATAGATATATATCTCAAAAATAAAATCCAACGCCAGTATAATTATATGACGGGTATTATCGTACGTGTAAACATCAATGTTTAAAGATCTCATCAATTGCTCAATGAGTCTCTTCCTGATCGGCCATCGGTAATAATTCGGTGGGTAAAGGATTAAGAGTTCAGTGTTCCATAAGACGATTGTAGAGGAATTTGGTGATGGAGAATTTCGCAAGATGAGTAAAACGAAATCACAATTGCATTGATAATACAGCGCGTGTGGACAAAGTCGGCGAGTCTGAAGTGCAATTACATATATTAGTATATTGACGAAATCTAAGGAAATGCATCAAATGTGTTGAAACCCAACGAAAACA